>JASDQU010248879.1:0-15335 GCA_032191745.1 Picea mariana
AACCCAATGACCTGGATTAGTCCAAAACCCTAATTCCTTAACCGGAAATAGAAAACCATCGGCAAAAAACCATGTGCCGAAAAACCACCTAATATCATGTGGTCCCAGAAATATGTCGGCCCGGCGAAAATATGTCGGCTCGGCCCAGCGAAAATATGTCGGCCCGAAAAAAAAAAATTCAGGGGCGCTGCCCCCCCTCTAACCCCCCTGCGCGTCCGGCGCAGGCGCTCAGACACTACTACTCGTGCAAAGAATATAGCACATACCCAACAAAAGAGATTGAGGAGATATCATTGAGTGGGTGAAGAGAGTTTATCCAAGTGTGAGTGGGAGAGGTTGAGGAAAGGTGCAAAGGGGCAACAAGAGAGATAATAGTCAGGTGGTCTAGGCTATTGTTGCATTGTATTTATCTGATGGGCAATTATCTTGGGACGAGAGCCCATAATTTATAATAATAAATCAACTTAGATTTGGTTTTTCCTTTGAGGTTTTTCCATGAGTGTTTCCCCAAATTATCTTGTGCAATGTGTGTTGGTTTCATTTTTTATGCTTCCACTGATTTTCATTAAGTAACCTAGTTGTACTATTATTAAATAAAGTGATTTTATTTTGAAATCACTCCTTGGTGCTAGGTTCAAATAAATTAACAAAATTATGTCCTGTGTAGTGTGATTTTGATTAGTTCATGGGTATGACAACGTGTTCTCTAATGATGTTGGGATGAGCTCGTGTGGAAGATAAGTTTTACTATGGTAAGTGATGACCATTTGATTTACACATACAAACTTTTTGGCATGAAATATCTAGTGCTATCTGTGTGTGCCCTAGTGTATAGAAATCTCATTTTTTTCTTTGAAAAATTCTTTCTAGAAGTTACTACCTGTTCACTAAATAGGTGTGGATGATTATTTTAAGGTTCTACATTCTCACTG
Organism: Picea mariana; assembly: GCA_032191745.1. Taxonomy (NCBI): domain Eukaryota; kingdom Viridiplantae; phylum Streptophyta; class Pinopsida; order Pinales; family Pinaceae; genus Picea; species Picea mariana. Next base: position 933 of record JASDQU010248879.1, read on the forward strand.
GTTGTATATGTGTACATCATTTGTAGCATCCCCAGCCTTAGGGATGAACCACACTACATAAATGCTCTATCATATTTGTGATACCACAATGTGGCATCCCCAACCCCAAACTGAGGCATGCCACACAAAATTTCCCTCTAATACTTGTAAGTAACGTTCCCAGGACCAAACCTGAGTGCGCTACCATGATATTTCTCTTTGTTACCATCATTATCTTTGCCCAACACGACACAATAATCTGATGTACAATCTAAGCTGCATAAATTACAATTATATAGTCCAACAAACAACCAAAACCATGTGTAATTTATGTACATGCATAATAAGACATGTTTAACATTCTTCAATGCAAGTTGCAGTCTAAAACATTAAACACAGCGGAAGTAAAGCACATTAATTCAACAATTAAAAAAAAACAATTAAGCATCCAAAGTCATGTCACTTATCTTGGAGACACCAACTAGCGACAAACCTCTGATATTCCTCCCAACCATAGACACCATTGTTTCAATTCTCAATAGCAGATCACATCTGACCCATGTCTCTAACTCCACCAAAGCAAAGGTACTCTCACCAATCCCACTAAATTCTAACAACACTCATCAAGAAAGCCAAGCCAATGGCACCAAATCTAGTAACAATCTCCCCTCACAACCTCTCATTCCCCTCAACTTGTCCCACCCAAGGAAGTGTACCCCTTCATTGTTCTACAATCCTTCAGTTGTACTCCTTCCCTTTCAATGCTTCAACAACAGGCCGGCCAAGAAATCTAAAATCTTTGTGGCACTTGGAGCACAAGGTTGCTCTTAAGGAGCTTACAGGCACCCCACTAGGCCAATGCACATGGAAATATACCTTAGCAAATTCTCCCACCCAAGATAATTGTTTCACAGACCTAACAACCTACTTCTTTACAACCCAAACTACCAAGGATTTATAGGGTATTGGCTCTAACAGTCTACAATTCCATTCTTTTTCTAGTTCAACTCACAATAGGGAACACAATCTCCCACTCATGTCATCAACAGTTCGAATGACTAATAGAAGATCCCCCAAACACATTAAGCCCCCAACTTAATTATGCATGCAAACAAAATGACAGTTGGCACAAGAGTAACTTCATCTCTCTTGGAAATTCATCCCTTCCCAAAAGTTTAGGATAAAAATATAAGCATGACAAGACTTGGACTTCTTAGGAATATTTTATTATATTCCTTAGGCTTAGCCCCCTAGCATAAGCCCCTCTCACAAGTCCCTCAGCCCTCTCGTGGATTCCTAGTTCCCCATACTCTTTTTGTCCTGAGTTATGCAGCAGTGATGTGTTTTTTTATTAATTATGACAATGTGATTTACAAAATACAAAGCTTGGCCCACTGGCCACAACTTACAGGTTCACCAACCTCATACCACATAGGCACCCTGGCCTAAACATACATACATACAAGGCACTCTGGTCCAAACATATCTTGGCTCACCAACCTATTAAACATATGTACAAATACACACAAGGGTCTACTTGGGATGTTACATTACCCTCCCCTTATTTTATGCAATGTTCTCAGTGCATGTTGTACAATGTTCATTTCAAAACTCTTCAAAAAACTTCAAAAAGATGTGCATACTTTTATCACATGATGTCCTCATGGTCCCATGTAGCATCTTCAGGACCATAACAAGTCCATTGGATCTTTACCAATCCTATTGTTTGGTTCTAGAGAAACTTGAATTTCTTGTCTAGTAAGCACATAGGATGAACCCAGAAGTCGCCTTCTTGCTCCACCTGGATCACAGTCCAATCATTAACATGATTACCATCAGACACATATTTCTTAAGCAAGGACACATGGAAAGCGTTATGCACATGCATAGATGCAGGGAACGCTAACATATAAACAACATGCCCAATCCTTTCCAGGATTTCAAATGGTCCATAGTAACGTGTTGCCAATTTCGAACAGTGCCCCAACTTTAGGGAACTTCTCTTAGCCTTCACTTTCAAGAACACATGGTCGCCCAATTTAAATTCTTCGTGTGTTCTGCCCTTATCAACATATCTTTTATGTTTGTCTTAGAAAACCTTCAAGTGCTACTTAATCTTTGCCATCTCAATTATCCCAACTCACTGGAGTGTTGCACTTTCCGTCATACAACACCTCAAATGGACTCATCTTTAACGATGCACGATATCCATTGTTGTAAGCAAAACCCAAATGGAGATAGTCTTCCCATTGTAAAGGCTTGTCCATCACATACATTCGTACCATATCTTCAATCACTTGATTGATTCTTTTTCTCTTTCCATTTGTCTCCGGGTGATATGATATATTGAAGTTCAGGTTTGTTTTGAATTCCTTGAATAAGCCCTTCCAAAAGTTCAAAGTGAACTTAGGATCTCTATCAGAGACATTTGTCCTGGGCACACCATGCACCCTGACAATTTCTTTCATATAAATGTCTACAATATTTATTGATTTACGTGTCATCTTTAGTGGCACAAAATGAACTGCCTTGGTTAATTTATCCATCACCACCATGATGAAATCATGTTGCCTTACTGTCCTGGGCAGTTTGGTGATAAAATACAGAGTCACCACTTCTCATTTCCACTCAAGAATGGGCAATGGCTGCAACAATCTGACTAGATGTCCATGCTCAACTTTAACTTTTTGGCACTCCATGCACATGACTATATAATCAACCACATCCCTTTTCACGCCTGGCCAAAAGTATTGACCTCTGACAACTGCTATGGTCTTTTGATAACCTGGGTGCCCAACATAAGGAACATTACATATTTCTTTCAGCATAGTATTTTTCATCTCATGTGCATTCGACACATACACTTTGCCGTGTACCTAAGAACTCCATCCTCTTCCAATCCATAATACTTAAATTTATATTGAAGTTTACCTTGTTATAATACCTCATTTGCTTGCATATACAACAAATATGATTTTGCAGCTTCAAGAATTCTATCTTTTAAATCAGAAACATACATTCTTATCATTGAAGCATGCATCTCATGCACCCTCCTACTGAGTGCATCTACTATGTTCTCTTTTCCTTTGATATGCTTTATATCAAAGTTGTATTCATTGAGGAATTCTAGCCATCTTACTTCTCTGACATTTAAATTTGATTATCCAAATAGATATTTCATGCCACTATGGTCTGTCAATTCAAATTTCCATCCCACAAGGTAGTGTCTCCACATCTTTAGCGCATGAATAATGATTGTCAGTTCTAAGTCATGCGTGTCATAGTTCCTTTCGTGCTCCTTTAGTTTCATGGACTCATAGCAAACCACACAATTGTTTTGGGTAAGGACACTACCTAGTCCTTCTTTGCAAGCATTCATGCACACTACAAAATCTGCATTTGGATTTGCAATCCTTAACATTGGTGCAGTGGTCAACAATTCCTTTAAATGAAGAAATTCATCTTCACATTCCTCAGTCCATTCAAATTTCAGACCCTTCTTTTGCAAAGAAGTTATAATATGGACAATCTTTGAAAACCCTTTTATAAATATTTCATATAGTAGCTTGCTAGTCCCATGAATGACCTGACTTCTGTGACATTCCTTGGAACTGACCAATCTTGGATTGCCTTAATTTTATCTAGGTCCATTGCTATGCCTTTTTCTGAAATAATATGACTCAAGTAATGGATCTTCCTCTAATAAAAATGAACATTTACTCACTTTTCCATAAAGTTGATGTTCCCTTAACACCTGTAGGACCATCCTTAAATGTTGATCATACTCCTCTTCAGACTTAGAGTAGATAAGTATGTCATCCAAGAAAACAATGAAAAATTTATCCAACTATTTTCTGAAAATGCCATTCATCAAACACATGAACATAGTTGGTGCATTTGACAACCCAAATGGTACCACTACAAATTCATAATGACCATACCTTATTCTAAAGGTGGTCTTGCTAATATCTTCATTTTTAATTATTACCTGATGGTAGCTCAACCTAAGATCAATCTTAGAAAATACCCTGACATCCTTCAACTGATCAAAGAGATCATCTATAATTGGCAAATGATATTTGTTCTTCACTGTCATCTTATTCAACGGCCTGTAATCAATGCACAACAGTAAGGTTAATATTGATAAAAGGAAGTGAATGTTCTTAAAGCAGACTTTTCAACCTCTTGGTCAGCTAAAACAAAGGAAATGAGAATGATCACCCTTGTTTTATAGCCTTAAACATAACATAATCTTTCCCTTCACAGTATATTTGGCGAGATAACTAAGAATAAAAATTAAAGAAATTATACACAGATTATTAACTTCTAAATAGATTGCAGAATTAAACATCACATCACATATTTGTAAAATGAACTAACATAGAACAAACAATAAACGTTCTTTTYTTGCAACCTTTAGTATTTATGCAATATATTTTAATAGCAACAAGAATTAAAGTAAATAACTCTACCAACACAAAGCATTGAACAAGAACAAAAATCTAAGTTCATTAAACAAGAATAAGGAAATCTGATCTATGTAATTGAAAGAAAATAACATTTAATGAGGTATAAGCAAGCAACTCAAGAAAATAGAATATGAATATGGGAAAAACATTTATTATTATTAAATGCTTCTTCGTCAATACATTAGAATGGCAATCTTAAAGTTCTTTCAACGTCTATGAAAGTCTTGACCAGAAACATGTTCTTGTATAGACAGCTAGCATTTACGAGACCACTCAACTACTATGTAAATGACAAATGCAAATTATGAACTGACAAAGCTGCAACATGCTTCAGTGAATGTTTCTAGACACCGATACTAGTCTCTACAACCAAGAACCAATTAAACAAGCTAACAATGTAAACTTAAAATAACTTTTTGCTTCAACAATCAAATAGTGAAATACACCTTATGCAAAAAAAATCATAATTTGACCTCCCATCTCGCCATTTAAAAATAACTCATGCTATCAACATAATTGTTAGACCCTAGTATTATAGTGCAAAGATGAAAAAATGACTTTTAAAACCAAGAAAATTGTTTCAAGCATACCATAGCGAGTGTAATATGTATCCCACTTTTCAAGGCTTGAGTCTTTATATAGCTTGCCACCAAGGTGGTTAGCAACTTCCCATATCTGCATCAACATGAAATGCTAACTAACTATCAACACGCGGTCACAAGAACATACCACAATATGTTTTATGACCTCAAGCAACTCAGGAAGAAACATAGGAAACACAAAATGAAATAAATTTCGAAATATAACAGTCAAATATAAGTCAAAGGGGGGGTGGGGCTCCTTATCCATAAGATTTGTCCTAGGAAGAATGGATTCCAAAGGAGTTTTCTTAAACACCTTGTGATTTTCTTCACTTAATTATTTGCTACATCACTGTTTACAACCGTGCACCATTATTCCCATGCAACAAAATAACCAATGAAAATCAAACATGTAATAGATTTAAGTTTCATAATAATCACATACATAAATATAGCATCCCTTTATATGCACAAAACAAAATAAATCCTTGAATTGTCACTTCATACTATCATAAATCCTTGAAGTGTCTTTAACAATGCAAATATACATGCTCATTGTCTTAAAAAAAAATTAAGTACATAAACTTAATCAAACAATGATTTCAGGATGAAGGTCTATAAAAATAAAGCTTGGGTCTGACAGAAACCCATTGTATATTCTCATGATTATGTCCAATGGACCTAGTTGCTGAAAGTTCCTTTGTATTTATGACTATGACAAATACAACATTATGCATTGTTGATAAGATTGTCTCTATGCCACGAACCCACGAATTCAACTCAATCTAAAAACAATTTTCCAAGTGATACTTTCAACAACTTGTTTATCTTTACAATTGAACACATATATCAAATGTAGTTGACCAAACCAAATCATCATAGCCAACGGCTAAGGATATCCAGTTAGCATGGTGAGGGAAGAGGCTCGATATCAAGGTAGTATGCAATTTGTAACATAGACACGAAATCTACATATGTGCAAATTATATGATATGACAACACATTTTGTTTCAATTCAGGGGTGTATATAACAATTCCCCAACGCATTCCTCATATCACTTTTGTTTTAAAACAAACTCAACACTTGCACCCTTCAATAAAGTGTCTTCTATACATGAACACACAAAGTTGACCATTTCCGACAACCACTTCTATGAATAGGCCGACAGAAGAAGCCGAGTATATGAGCATGCAATTACTTTCGTGAAACTGGGGAGTGCTTTTTTTTAATAATATATCATAACACAATCTTTTAGCTGTATTGAAAGGTTGAACATGTCTTTTCCCATAACTTTATCTATAGACTGTTTGTAAAATGAGTTCATACTCATGTGGGTGAAACAAGTGTCGATGAAAAAGGTTGTATGGTTAAAAAGCTTGGTTCGAAAACATGTTGTGGTGGAAAAGACTCGACCTTTATTCACAAGCTCATCAAACATAGTCACGTAAACATAAAATCCAAAATATATACGAAGAGTGGGACGAATATGTATATATTTTCACCAGTTGGAAGCTTAGGGTATGAAAAGGTGGGAACAAACTGAGCGAGATGAAGGGTATGAAAAGGTGGGAACAAACTGAGCGAGATGAAGGGTATGGGGTAGCTAACTAAGAAATTTGAGTCGAACCAAAGTAATGATACTATAAACAATTAACCATGGAGTATCATAATGCTTACCATGTACAAGAGATCTTGCTCAAATCACCCTTTCTAGGTCTATCAAAAACCGATGTTATTCCTCGGTTTGATCAAATACGTGCCATTACCCACCATGCAACATTTTACTAGTTTTTGTGTGTGGCTCGAGAAGATCCCTCGAGCCCAACACAACCTACAACACGAAGAAGGTGAGATAAACCAAATCCTTAACATTAAACTCAAAATCGATCGTGCACTGTTGAAGCATGCATAGTGGGGTGGCAATAGAGTTCTCAGCAAAGAGTTTGTTGAGAAGCTGGGAGCGATTATTGTAAAACTTCACAGGAAAAGGGCCGAATACAAAAGCCAAATGGAAAAACAATTTGTCCCATAGGCTATTTTTAGCCTCGTGGACGTTAAAAATACTTTCTTTCTTTCTTCTTTCTATGTCACACAATCTGGCGTGTTAGAAATCAACGCCACAATATCGTAGTTAATCGTTTACCTACTGACCTTTAATGTAGAGTACGTAGGATCCAACTACAATTCCCATTAAATCGTAGGCCCGAACTGAGTAATGCACATGTGTCAAGCAACAAACTTAGGGTTTACAAAAAAAGAAAAAACCCCTTCAAACTTTGGCATCCATCCACAATAATGTGTCCTCCAACCATATATTAAAAACCATTGTTTTCATTAACCAAAGCATTGTCGAGTTTGACAATGTCAATATACATGAAGTTAATAATGCATAGCATGAACCTTATATCATTTGCAAACAAAAATTATATCAATCGACCATGCCTAGGGTTAATCATCTCACCTTGGCTCATAAGGTCCATGAAATTTTCATGTTATATCTTATAAAAATAAATTTGCCCAACATAATATACATTGCAATGTAAGTTTTATTGTCAAACTCATATGCCTTTTTTCTTGTTTTCATTTAGTTTGCATCTTAATTCTCAAATTATGCAATTCCAAATTTAATTTGCATCTTAATTCTCAAATTGTTCAATTCCAAAATTGTGTCATTCTTCATACTATGCAAGCAACATATGTTTGAGTTTCTTAGGAAAGGCTCCCCTTTGGCTTTGTTCAAAATAACAAAATCAAGTATAACAAAGTGATAAAATGATAACAATTTTAGTTGTAAGAGTATAAATGCAATGAAATGAAGAAAAATACAATTTCGCAATTGATGTAGGGATTTTTCGGGGATTTTCTGAGGGTCATAACTTTTGACTCGGTTATCCGTTTGGGATAAAATTTTATGGGGAGTTGCGTCTCGAAGAGTTCACTACCGTTTCGATAGGATTTATCCGATTGGACATCGCTTTGACACTTTTTTAGGGCCAAATTCCCTCATATAAGGCCTCAAATTGGGTTTTTTAGTGTTTTTACAAGAATTTTTAATTTTTTGATTATCAATTATTTCTTAGTTTATGAGATTGATCATAAAATAGAGTTGAAAAACAGTGCCACGCTAGTTATCTCTTATTTAGTGGTCAGTTTTAGAGTAATGGGAGAATTTTCCAAATTTAGTTATTTTTCTAAAAAAAATAGTTGTTTTTCTAAAATGATTTGTTTTCGAAAATCCCACATAGTAGTTATAACGGGTTGAATTTTGATTGTAATAGTTAGGATGGAGAATGAATAAAAGAGAGTTATTTTTTCATTCCCCTATGTTTTCATGGTTTATTTGATCTTGTGAATGAATCTCAATCTTTGGCTACATCATTTGGTATCAGAGCAGGAAGATGGTTGGGAGAGGAAGAGGAAGAACAGGTCTTGCTCAGATGCACAAAGATATGCAAAACCTCCAAAGGAAAGTAGTAGATCTTACAAGCATGTTGGCTAGTCAAAGAATAATACAAAGAGAAGTGTGTGACGAGGAGACAGACCAAGGAAATGTAGATCAACATATAGAACATGAAGAACACGAAGAAGAAAAATTAGAGCATGTGTCTTTTGAAGAAAGGATGCTTAGGGCTCTAGAAGGGAGAAATGATAGGATCAAGATGGAAGTTCCAAAATATGCAGGGAATCTTAAACCAGAGGAGTTAATAGATTGGATGAACGCCATGGATAATTTTTTTGAATGGCAGCCTATGCCAGAGGAAAAGAAGGCGAAATTTGCATGCACCAAGCTGAAGGGTCACACCATGATCTAGTGGGATCATGTGTAGAAAGACAAAGTAAGAAAAGGAAAAGACAAAATTAATACCTAGAGCAAGATGGAAAAAAAATTGTGAGAATTTTGTTTGCCTCTAGACTATGCCCAGACCCTTTTTCATAGATTTTAGAACTTGAAGCAGAACCTGTCCACCGTGGAGGAACTCACAAACGAGTTTTATCAGTTGTCCATTCGCATGGATCACCAGGAAACGGATGAGCAGTTGGCTAAAAGGTATGTGAATGGATCTTAATCAAGGTGAATATTTTATGCAAGATGGATACCTCTTCAAAGGAAAACAACTATGTTGGGTATGTGTTATATTCTTTGCACGAGTAGTAGTGTTTGAGCGTCTGCACCAGGCGCGCAGGGGGGTGCAGGGGGGCGGAGCCCCCCGCACGAGGGTTTGGGGGCAGTGCCCCCGAAAAAAAATTTCGCACCGGGACGACATATTTCTGGGACCACATGATATTTAGGTGGTTTTTTGGCACATGGTTTTTTGCCGATGGTTTTCTATTTCCGATTAAGGAATTAGGGTTTTGGACTAATCCAAGTCATTGGGTTAGGGTTTTGGATGCCGCTGGCTCCTATATGTATATTGTATTGTAAACAATGTATGAATATAATATATGTTGGTTTTCTCGGTTTGGGTTTCCAGGTGAAAAATCTCTATGTAATGTTTGTATTTGCCATTGTATCTTTTCTGTTCTTTTATGAATATCAGTTTGCAGTAGATATTGTACAAGGTTATAATTTACAAACTATGCATCCCAATTGGTTCAATGAGAGAAAATATTATTAGAGACCTTCATAGTAGTGGTTTGGCAATCATTTTGAGAAGGATAAGACGCTAGTCTTAATCGAAGATAAATATTAATGGTCGAAGACGAAAAAATATATAACCAGGTATATGGCACAATGTCGGATTTGTCAAATGTCTAAAGGACACTCACAAAACATAGGGTTGTATATGCCATTACCAGTGCCCACATGTCCATGGACAGATCTGAGCATGGATTTTTTGTTGGGGCTCCCAAACACACAACAGGGTAATGATTCTATTTTTGTGGTTGTTGATAGGTTCTCTAAAATGGCTCATTTCATTCCTTGCAAGAAAACTAGTGATGCATCGAGGGTGGCAAAATTGTTTTTTCAGAAGTTGTTAGATTGCATGGGGTTCCAAAAAATATTACCTCTGATAGAGATACTCGGTTCTTGGGTCATTTTTGGAGGACTTTATGGAAGAAAATGGGGACTAAATTACAGTTCAACAGTTCCTATCACCCCTAAACAAATGGGAAAACCGAGGTGGTAAATCGGAGTTTGGGAAACTTGTTACGGAGCATTATTGGAGAGAATCCCAACCATTGGGATTTGGATTTACCTCAAGCGAAATTTGCCTACAATAGTTCAGTGAATAGATCCACAGGTAAATCTCCATTTCAGGTTGTTTACAGTAGAAATCCTATGGGTGTCCTAGATTTGGTGCAGCTACCACTTGGGGATAAGATCAATGATGATGGGGAAGCATTTGCAGAACACATTCAACAGTTGTAGCAACAAGTGAGACAAAAATTGCAGGCCAGTAATGAACAAAACAAAATTATCAAGGATGTTCACCGATGATACCAGGGATTCAATGAAGGTGATTTGGTGATGATTTATTTACAAAAGGAGTGGTTTCCTCGAGGAACCTACCACAAATTGAAGTATAAGAAAATTGGTCCATGCAAGATTCTCAAGGAAATCAATGACAATGCTTATAAAGTCGATTTACCAACCAACCTCGATATCTCCCCTGTGTTTAACATTTATGATTTTTATATCTTCCATGGGGTCGATTTGGGTGATGACAGTAAGGAAGAGGTGGATTGGCAACAAGCCATTCCAAGCAAGAAAAAGGAAAATATTGCACATATTTTAGATAAGAAGACCCGTCATACTCGGCAAGGCCAATACAAGCGATATCTGGTCCAATAGGAAGGCGTAGCACCAACAAAAAGCACGTGGATTATAGAGGGTGACTTAGTGAAACTAGATCCCATTAAATGGAAACAATTCGAAGACAGTAACTTGCAGGAGTTGCGTTCTTTTCCACTAGAGGAGAATGAAGTAGGGATTTTTCGGGGATTTTCTGAGGGTCATAACTTTTAAATCAGTTATTCGTTTGGGATAAAATTTTATGGGGAGTTGTGTCTCAAACAGTTCACTGTCGTGTCGATCCGATCTATCTGATTGGACATCGTTTCGACACTTTTTCAAGACCAAATTCCTTCATATAAGGCCTCAAATTGGGTTTTTAGTGTTTTTATGGGAATTTTTAATTTTTCAATTGTCAGTCATCTCTTAGTTTATGAGATTAATCATAAAAGAGAGTTGAAAAATAGTCTCATGCTAGTTAGCTCTTAGTTAGTGGCTAGTTTTAGAGTAATGCGAGAATTTTCTAAATTTAGTTGTTTTTTCTAAAAAAATAGTTTTTTTTCTAAAATTATTTGTTTTTGAAAATCCCACATAGTAGTTATAAGGGGTTGAACTTCGACTGTAATTGTTATGATGGAGAAAGAATAAAAGAAAGTTATTTTTACATTCTCCTGTGTTTTCATGTTTTATTTGATCTTGTCAATGAATCTAAGGCTTTTGTTGCATCAACAATACTTTGTGAAATTTGAACATGATGTCATTTTAGGCATCAACAAGTTCCATCCTTGTTCTTTACAAAATTATTGGGGCACCCGAAGGTGAGACACTTGGGTGTATGTACCCCTTCTTCAACAACTCATCAAGCTGCATTTGGAGTTCCTTAAGCTCTGGTGTACTCATTTTGTATGGTGTCTTGGACATTGGAGCTACTCTAGACATTAAATTAATGGAAAAATCTCTCTCTTAGGTGGCAAACCTGGTATTTCCCCAAAAACATCTTCAAATTCTACCAAGACTGCAAATTATTCAAAACTTGGCACTTTATCCTTGGTTACTTCTTCCATGTGAACTACATATATTTGGCATCCCTTACTAACACTTATTTTCAACTTCCTAGTTGAAATTTCCCTGACTGTCACTATCCTTGAAATGCCTTGAACTGATATTAAGCTTCATTCTTCATAAAGGCAAGTGAATTATTTTTAGTAACAATCCATGACAGCATGATTCTTTTCCAACCAATCCATACCAATTAGGCAGTCATAAAACCCTCATAGTATGATGCTTACATATGCTTTTGTGCTTAGTCCATTCATGTCCAATGGACAGCGCTGAATCAATTCATTGATTCTTCTTTTAGCTCTTGTAGCTAATTGAATTAGCCAAGTTTTTCCATGTTTTATTCTTTGCAAGTGAAATCTTTCCACCAACTTAGGATCTATATAACTATGACTAGCTCTTGAATCAATTAAAATGGCTATATGTTGATCATTAATCTTACCTTCCACTTCAATCATAGGAGACTAAAATTTAGTTTTCTTGTTGTCGAGGGTTACATAGATCCTTAGCATGCTTCTACCCATATATTCAACTATATCAACCTCTTGAATGCTGAGCACAATCCTATTTTCTCCTCTATGAGGATAATCCCTATACATGTGATCTCTGTCACAACCCCAACATTTAATACGTTGTTGTCTTAGTATTTTCCTCAAAGTTTCTGACATTTTGGACTCATTTTGTGCTAGTTTTCCTTGAGAATTATTTTTGAAGAAAGGCGGCTTAAATCCCTTCCTTCTCTTCTCCATATTTCCTTTCTTCTTGTCAACCCAATTTCTTTGAGAAGTCGACCCTCCTTTATGTTGATCATAAAGGCACTTGGCTCTACTTATTTCTTCCTTCAATTTCTTAGGCTCATCATATTAAATCTTATCACTATAGATTGTAGGTAGCCCACTCATGAATCTTTGTAGCTTGACTTGCTCATCCTGGATGAAGTCAATTTACCTCAACAACTCTAGAAATCTTCTTTCATACTCCTTGTCATGCTCCCAAGTTTGAGTTCAAATAAATCCTTCATCTTTCTATCATAATAACATTTTGACAAGTATTTCTTCTAGAAATACCTTAATGTGACCTTATTTTCATCAATGTGCTTGACTTGCAAAAGTAGGTCCCACCACATTGATACTTTCCCTTTTAATTGGTAAATTGCAATTTCGGGTTCTGCTTGATAGGAATAAGTATGCAACTGAAAATAGTTCCTCTTGATAGGAATAAGTATGCAACTGAAAATATTTCCTCATGCCTAACAAGCATGCTTCTGCATCCTCATCCTTCTTATGATCACTATCACAAGTAGCAGGCGTGATCTTTCTCATCTCCCCTTGTATTTCATCTACTTCAGTCCTTCTCTTAAGTTGTTTGACATGAGACAAACTTGGACTACTCCTTTCTCTTGTGTTGAGTGTCTTGGTGAGTGATGTTGATGTCTATCAACACTGCTAGATTCTTCTCTCATGGCATGAGATATATGATATTCTACCTTGAATCTATTTTCTTATCTATCTTCTTTTTCAAATTATCCAAACTATGCAACAACTTGGTGTTGGTGTGGTTTTGTTGCTTTTAAGATTTCATAATATTTTCATTGTCATATTTGTAGCTCATCACATCTCTGTGTAGGCTCTTGATTGTCTCCACCACATCAATACTCCTTGCTCTTCTTTCTCCATGCCCATTGGATTAAGTCACAACATCTCCTAGACTGACATTCAATGCCATGACTTCACCATCATGGATATCTTCCACCTCATTGATTTTAATGTTGAACTATTTTAATTATGACTTCAAGTTTGCACAATGTGTAACCAATAGAAAATCTGTTAGATTTGGCATAAAAACAATTATGGGAAAATTCACATCCCATTTCCAATCTCTGAAGGTCACCAAAAAGTAAAGAAAGAAAGTATTTTTAAGGTCCACGAGGCTAAAAATAGCCTATGGGACAGATTGCTTTTCCATCTGGCTTTTGTATTCAGCCCTTTTCCTCTGAAGTTTTACAATAATCGCTCCCATCTTCTCTACAAACTCTTTGCTAAATAGATTATCCCAAGAACTAGCTGCTAGAATACCTGCATAATTTTTCTTGCCGTCTTTTAGGGCCTCACATTCTAAAATGAAATGTTTTTATGTTTCCACTTTTCCGGACGAGCACAAAATACATACTCTTTCCTCCCACATTTCTTTTGGCCTTTTCCTGCGCGTCGTTTCACAACAGAGTTGATGCGAATTAGTCCTTAATTGAGCAATAAGAATTTTATATCTCCAAGAAATATTGGCCCCCTATGTACGCCTTTTGTTGATGGTTATGAGTGGGGTTAAACTATTCAATGTAGTACTTCTTCTTTCTCCCTAGCTCTTTCTCCCAAGTACGCTTTTGGAACTTATCCATCACAAAAAATTTTATCTCTTTACTCTTTGTAGGACACATGCTCAAGAAAATGCCCCATTTACTAAACCATTTGTTATTTTGTTGCATCCAAGTCTTCTTTCTTTTGCACAATCTGTCACTAAACACAACCTTAGGCCATCTACCCTCTTCCATTTGCTCAATTTTTTTCAAATACCTTATGACTC
>JASDQU010248881.1:0-18048 GCA_032191745.1 Picea mariana
TTCTATTTTATTGAAAGGTCTTATTAATATTGACCTTTATTACATCCGAATACATTGATCTACCTATGTGCGGGTTAGGACCTTAACATAATCCGCCACATTTTTGTACAATTTGTTCCGTGACACTCATGAGCTCCTTTGGAGGCTGGCTTGGAAGACTAATATCTGTGTTTGCAGTAATCTGTTGTGTGAGCTCCTTTGGAGGCCGACTTGGAAGACTAATATCCATATGTTTCAGATGACCGAGTGAAAGTACCCGTTTAAGGACCCATTGACATACCATCATCAGTTTAAGCAACATCTGTTCTGTGAGCCCCTTTGGAGGTTGGCTCGGAAGACTAATATCTGTCTCTGCAGTACTCTTTTGTATGTCTCCACAATCAGGGAAAGCATGAATACAAAACAATATCATGCTGTTTTCCTGTGATAAGCATTTCATGGCGTGGATGTGAACCTTAGCCCCTAACATGGTGTTTGCAACACTTCTATGACGTGTGGTGACTACAATCTTAGTTTTGCTAACTGATAGCCACTTAATTTTATCGAAATCATCTTTCCAGAGGCCATCTACAACAAATAGACAGCGGCTTTTGTTTAAATCTTCTATAATTTTTGTTTTAATCTCGTCGGTCCCGAGAGTTCGAACACTAGCCTCTTCAGTGGTTCCATTCTGATTTTTAGCACGTGTTAATTTCATCTTCCTTGCGATCTGAAGTACCAGATGTTGCAAGTCGAAATTCTGGGAGACTGGTAACCAAACCACATGATCGAATCTTTCCTGAACCTTTTGACTTTTGAACACACGTTCTACTAGAAGAGTTTTGCCCATCCCTCCCATGCCCACAATGGCAACGACGCGAGGGTCCTTTTCCTTCAATACAAGTTCAGTAATCTCATTAATGTCATCTTTGATGCCTACAATATGTGATTCTTTGAGAAGAGCACTAGATCTTTCCCGCTTATCTTCTAAATTATGGGCATTCAGTGCATTAACTTGAAGGACTGACATGAGATGCTTCAGATATTTTGCATTCCCATGTATATGGTTGAGTCTCTCTCTTAATGTCCTAATCCTACAGCCCATCTTATAACGGAAAATGAGTTTTTCAAAGTTGGAGAAGATCGAGTTACCAAAGTTGCTTGCGCGACATTCATCCACTATGTCCACAGCATCAATCAGAAAATATTCAAGCTTCTCCAGCCAATTGGACATTGAACGCGAGGTGTTGTTCTGTCCCGCCTCGTCCAACAGCAATTTAACAGAAAAAAGCTCGTCACAAAGAAATTCAAAATCTTTTTTGAAACTGGTGATTAGCGATACCTCTTCCAAGACTTTGTCGGCGAGCATAGAAGTGAATGTTTCAATTAGCGCGCTAACAACAGGTGGTTCTGACATGTTTCTTTCCTTATTTTGATTCCTGTGGACGCTCCTCTGAGTCTCGGCCCTTGCACTTAACTCCTCGTCTGAGTCTAAGCACTTAACCCCTCCTCTTCACTACTCACTCTCCGATTTTCTGGACCGCAAATGTTTGATCTATCAGAGGCTACATGCACATAACAATCCAGGGAACAAGGTAATGTACGACTTAATAAAATAATTCTTCAGAATTTGTCGAAAAAACCACAATATTATTAACAGCTTGTCGTCAACATTTCGGATCCATAACAAGATCCAATGTTTGATCTATCAGAGGCTACATGCACATAACAATCCAGGAAACAAGGTAATGTACGACTTAATAAAATAATTCTTCAGAATTTGTCGAAAAAACCACAATATTATTAACAGCTTGTCGTCAACATTTCGGATCCATAACAAGATCCATCTTCAGGACAAAATAATTCTTACTTTACAGAAAGCGCAGCCCACCTCCACAGTATGCGATGACGATGACGATGACGATGGCCTTGGCTCCTTGCAACTTGTGTGTATGTGTACTATTTTTCGCGGGTGAAAGATCACTATAGATAGTTTTTGCGAGCCCACTTGGAATTTGACGTGTAAGGTATCCATCACACATAACATTTTAATTTTTAAAGGTTAAAAGTTTCTGCTACGAGTTCTTATGCCTCATTTAAACATATTTTTGAATAGAAAATCTTTTGAAACGTTATTATATTATCGGAATTAATAAAAAGTAATTTACATAATATTATATTATATCACGAAAAGAAAATTTGAAAATAGGAATAATGTAATAAGGTTATGATCCTCATTACAATTTTTTTTAAACTTTGTAATGTTATAAATGAATATTACATAATATTATATTAGATAGTTTGATTTTTTTATTTTATTTTGTAAATTTATATATAATTAAAATTAATAAAATTATTATCAATTAGTTATAAGTAAATATAAAAAACAATTAAACAATTATGAAACAAATTGATCCAAGTGGATATTGATGGCTACCCATTTATTATATTGTCTCTGGGAGTATATAGTGATGGATCGTCTTTGACCATGTATTAATTTACTTTGACTTAAAAAATATTTCTAAAAAACCTAAAGTAAACATAAAAAACATAATTTTTTATTTTTCGACATATAAAATTTTGTAGTTCTCTAACTTTTTATTGGTTAATAAGTTTAAAGTGTTATTGGAACTTTCACGTAATTCGAGATTTCAAATTAATCCATTTCAACGCTTTCAGACGACTTAAATTAAATACTGACGTACATTCCCAACAACCCAGTTAAAAGCTTAAAAGCTTAGTTGGCTTCTGTTCACCGGGTGACCGAAGTTAATGTTTGATTTACAGTTGCAATTTATTATTTACAGTCGGGAATAGCTGTGCGGTGTTAATTCGTTTGAGACAGAGTGCATGTGATGAGAGTTTTCGGACTAGTCTGCGCAGTTTGAATTTGTATTCCAATTTTCTTCAGGGTTTTAAGTTGAAACGGTACAATTTTACCTGCTACCATGGCCGATTGAGGATAGAGCCTCTGCTTAGAATTTATTGTTCCGTATATAATCTTTAATTGATCTGGAGCACCAAATGTTATGATTTCAAAAACTATAATACTTCAAATTTAATGATTTCAAAAACTATAATTCATTATAGTTGATTTAAATTTTATTAATAAAAAAATTATATTCGAAATTTAGGTGTAGGATAATGAGCATGTTTTTTTAAATTTATTGATTTAAATTTTATTAATAAAGAAAATCAATATTTAAGGATTTGGAGTTTAGGTATGGGATAAAAAAAATGTTTTTAGTAAATTTGTTGATTTATATTTGGTTAAAATTTTGATTAAAAATATAATTTTATTATTGTTAGGATTAGAATATTTAGACATTTAGGAGTTCGGCAGTATATAGGGATGGATCGCCTTTGACCATGTATTAATTTACTTTGACTTAAAAAATATTTCTAAAAAACCTAAAGTTAAACATAAGAAACATATTTTTTTATTTTTCGATATATAAAATTTTGTAGTTTTCTAACTTTTCATTGGTTAATAAGTTTGAAGTGTTATTGGAACCTTCACGTGGTTCGAGATTTCAAATTAATTGATTAGACGCTTCAAAGCAGTCCATGGCCATTAAATAAATGTTTATAGGCTAATTATTTGTCACACGTGTGTATTTTCAAAGGTAACTAACGCCCACCACCAACCAGACTTGACAAGTATGCACTCGGAAAATAGATTTTCTAACGTCCAGTAATGGCAGCGATGGAGAAGTACAAGCTTTCGGTTTCCGGTAGCTTTGACTCGTACACATCAAAAAAAATTATTTTCGTACATACAAAAATTTGGACTGTACATACAAAAATTTGGACCGGTGAAGAATAACAGGATTTCGGTTATAAAATCTTAGGAGGCAGTATTATGCAGCTTTGTTGCTCTTGTTTCAACTTGTTTTTCTTGATAGTTTTTAGTTTAACACTTTTTTTTGTACTTCTTTGTAATTGTGGGTTCTACTGACTCTATGAAACCCTACACATCGAAAATATCTTTTCAAGTGGCTATCACAAGCCTAAAATGGAAGTCTTATGCAAATGTTACTACCCCGAGAAGTTGAGGTACCAACTTACCCATAAGGACTCACATAACTTTTGAAGTTTCATCTCCTAGGATTAGGTATCTCCTAGGGTTAGGGTTAGGGTTAGGTTTTTAGATGTCTAGAGTTTTTACATTCATAACTAATGTTAACCACATCTCTTAACTACCACCATTCAACAAATGTTGTTCTTTATATATCAAGTGTTGTTCTTGAATTTGTTCCCCTCCTAAATCCCTATCACAAATATACTTTTCACCTCCATCTTTTTCCAAACCACATTTCAACAAAAAAATTATAAAATTATATAAAAGGTATCCCACCACAAAAATATGCAATATAACAAGTACCACTCCATTAATGTCTTTTGAATTTAGCATCCATCTTTTTCCAAACAACATTTCTACAAAGAAGTACAGAATTATATAAAAGGTGACACACCACTAAGTATGCAATATAACAAGTAGAATTACACTAATGTCTTTTGAATTTAGTGTAAATGAGATCAACTATAATAAAATATTATTGCTAATATCTTTTGAATTTAGTGTAAATAAGATTAACTATAATAAAATATTGTTGTTAAAATTATTTTTAATAAATAATATTATAAATATTATATATTTTTTTTATTTAGTTATTAATATTATAAAATTATAAATATAAAATTATAGTTATTTTATATTAATTAGTACTATGATGAAAATTTAGAAAATAAAATATTTGATGAAATATGCATGTGTAAGGATGACATAATAAAGATACGCCCAGAGTTTTAGAGACTGCTAAATTCATCAAAACAAGAAACTGCATTGCATTATTAACACATTATCCAGTAATTTCAGAAGTACAACGCCCACCACAAGGGAAAAGCTCCACCAATAAGACGGAGACCTCATCGGTGAAAAGCTATGTATTATGTATAAGTTAACACAAGGTTTCTGTTTTTCGTTTTTTCCTGGATAACCCTGTATGGATTTTGTTTTACTAGACGTTGTAGAGAGAGAAAGTATACTCCACTGACACATCGGTGAAAAGCTATGTATTATGTATAAGTTAACACAAGGTTTCTGTTTTTCGTTTTTTCCTGGATAACCCTGTATGGATTTTGTTTTACTAGACGTTGTAGAGAGAGAAAGTATACTCCACTGACACAGAGAGAAAGTATACTAACATCACGCGTGTTTTATATATTTCATGTGCTGTGTCCATTGATTGGTCACTTGATTGAATGGTAATCAGCGACCCGGGTTGAATGTAATTCACCAAGATCCTATGGGAATTTATTCACGGCATTTTATTCACCCGGATCTTAGGGGATTTTATTCACGGCATAAAAATAGATTTTTACAGACAAAAAAGAATGATGATAACATAGAAGCCTATCAGCCAGAAGGCACTAAGGACATAGCAATGATTGTGTTTGTGAGGGTGAGGATTTGCTCAATCTCAGAGAAGACAAAGACTATTACAGCAAGAGCCTAATAATTATGTCGAAAGGCGTATACCTATTGACAATGGGCAGATTTAATAGGGGTTTAGTGCTTAATAAGTTTTCTATGAACAGGATTAAATATGGCTGGAATATTCTTAGTGGTCACACAAAATAAATGGTTGTGATTTCAATCATTAACTTCCTAACTATAGCTATTATAAAGACATCCGTTTATGTGTTTACTTTTTTACATTTACCTAATCATATTTAAAAATTACTTTGATAGCTAACTGATTGCCACCTAAATGATTAACAAAAATTAAAATATTAACACCAAATAAATGAAGTTCAATTGTTTATTTGTTAATCAATAATAAAATTAATATATTCTTTTAAGGATTCTTTTCATCTTATCAACCTTTCGGCGTTGATCAGCCACAATTATGTGGCTGTGCTAGTATCTATCTATATATGTATAATTACGAAATACATAATTAAAAATTAAATAAACAATTCACCCTTTTTTACCTAATAATATCTATCCATTTAGTTAAAAATATATAATTAGTAAATAAATAAACAATTCACTCTTTTCTATTTAAAATTAATATCTACATTATATTTCATTTTAATTTTGTAACCCACTAGTATTTGCGTTTGTCTTTACCATTTTATACTTCAAACATTTTACTTTTTTTTAGGTCCTCATTTATTATAATCTCCAAACGTGCTTCTTTCTTTGGCAACCCTCAACTTCATACTCTCATCATTTTATCATCTGAATTTGCCACCATGAAAATAATAAATAATATTAAAATAAAATGTTAGAAACAAATAATAGTTAACATGGCTATACGTTTTACATAGTTAGACTTAATTATGACTTTAGAAAAACAACTGTAAATGAAAGATGTCCATGTAAGTATTTGTAAGTAGAATTAACACACTATGCACAAATTAATGGATGTGTTAATATGGATTGTGGATGGGTTTTAATTGGAGGGAAGAGTTGGTTATAAATACGGATATTAAGTGTGTAGAGAGAATTATGTGTTAGTTGAAGTTTTATGGTGAGAATTAGATTAGGTTTAATTAGAGATTTTTTATTTTTTTTTTTTAAATTCTTTAAAAAAATTTATTAAAAATGTTTATTAAGATTTTTAAAGTTATTTTAATTAAATCAATTAATTGAAGGTGTATGAGTGAAACAATTAATTGAAGGTTTATTAAGTTTTATTTAGTGGTTTTCCTAGAAATTATTTAAAGTTTAAGTAAAATTCTTATAATTTAATTTTTTTATTAAAGGTGGTTTTGTTGTTTTAGTTTTTATTGGTGTAGAAAGGTTTTCTAGGTTGTGGGTAAAGTAAAGTTTTTAAATAGTAGAATTGATTTTTTAATGTTTTTAGGAATGTTTGTTTATTTGATTAGTTGTTAATAAGTTAAGTATAGGTTAAGAGTAATAGATAAAGTTGTATGGGGTTGCATTAATGTTTAAGATTATTTGTTGGTGCTAATAACAGATTAAGGTTGGGATTTTTTTATTAATGGTGTTAATTAGTTCAACAGTTTTATTAGGTAAAAAGTTTAATATTAAATAAAATTGATTTTAAGGGAAGGTCAATTTGAGAGTTACTTTATTGTTGCAATCAAATAATATGATTATATTTGAAATTCTTATTATAAAAATATCCATGTAAATATTTGTGAGTAGAATTAACACACTATGCACAAACTAATAGATGTGTTAATAATATGATTATATTTGAAATTCTTATTATAAAAATCTACTCAAGGTCATATTTTTTTTTTATTAGAATCAAATGAATCTTCCAATTACATTAGACATTTTTTCCATGAATGGAATAGTCCTTTATGAGGTTACTTTATTTATCTATTGAAATTTATATCCCAATAGTATTTCTGTTTGATGTCACCTTATAGGATATGTAGTTTCTCATCTCTAATTATAGTTCCATTGACATTCTCTTCAAAATATAGCCACCCTGGTTTATCCTTGAGAGCTTAGACTGGGTTTAGTAGTACTGTTGTTTTATCAGCTTCCTCTTTATGTGGATGTTCTTGTGTGGAGGTAAGAATTTTCTTATAAAGCTCGGGGACATTCAAGCACTGATTTTCGAACATTATTTTGTTTCTATATTTCCAAATCTCCCACATAATCAGAAAGGGTTAAGTGTTTATGGTTTGGCAATTTAAGAAACCAAAATTTTAGGTTTTCTTCTATGGTGGCCCTCTTCCACTCACTGTCAATTCCCATAGAAGTGAGGATATTGTCCCAGATCAATTGGGTGGTCTGGCAGTCTACAAAAAGATGTGTGACTTACTCTTCTGCCTTTAGACACAATGCGCAGGTTGATGGACCAATTCCACCGTGCTTTTAAAAGTTAATGCCAGTGAGTAAACGATCTTCTAAGCATAGCCACATGAAGCAGATAACTTTAACCGCTGCCTTCACCAACCAAATCGCTCTATGCCACCACTATCCATCAGTAATTTTATTTGTGTAAAGGATGCACTGATAGGCTGTGTTGGTCGTAACCTTGCCAGATGATCAATTCCAAGACCAAGTTAGTTTGTCACTTTCCCTGTTCAGTCGGATGTCGTTTTTCTTGAGGTTTTGTGTGAAGTCGTCCCATTCTAAACTGTATTCAAAATTTAACCCCAATTGACTAGCGTCCAGCCATTGTTGTTGTGTTTCTGTTGAGTCGTAGACGCTGGCCTGTGCTAACATGAAAATGGCTTGGATGTTCAATTGAAGAATAAGCGAGTTGGATAGTTGATAGTTATCCTCGCATCCAATGTATGGGTCGCGCCCAAGAATAACCCGCTTAGCAACATATCAATTCAATAAATATAAAGTCTTATGCTATCTAGAAAATGAGCGAATGCTAATTCTTCATGATTCTCTCATAAAATTGCTAAAATAATTATTTTATGATGTGAAAAGTCAAATTTATTCTTCTTTTTGTTAAACTAGACTCTTTTTATTATAGAAAAAAGAGTCCATGCTCATGAACTATTAAAAGAGTTATTTTATAACATGAAAAAGTAAGAAAAAAAGAATCCTTAATGAAGATTATCCACTAGTCAAAATTTCCACATTGAGTAGGATTATAAAATAGAACCTTAAATTCATTAGGAATTTCATATAAATTTTACTTAGCATTCTCAAACTATAAACACGTGGGGCCATTTGTTATTACTTACCTCATTTTATTTTAAAAGAGGTAAAAAGAACCACAAAACTAGAAAAATCATTAAGATAAGTTAAAAACATATCCACTCTACTTTATTTTTACAACATATCCACTTTGCATTCTCTTAGGTATTCTCTTCCTTACTTTTTTCCAATGGAAGTTAACTACCTGGGAACTCACCCGAATACTTCCCCACAGAGTGGATGATATGGAAGTGGAAAGCAGCAGCAGCCCATGGAGTATGCATAGAATCCGAATCTCAAAAAATACAAAGAACAAAGAAAGAAGACAAAGACCAATGACTAGGCGTAGGACTGAGTAGTTGATGTATGAATATAAATGGATAAGGATGAGATTGACATGGATACCAAGTGTGAGGTACAATCAGGGAAAAATATTCACGTGAAGGGGACTCACCAAACAAAAATTTTACAACAGAAAAGTAAGTGATGGTAACTTTGGATGCCTTTTCCTAGAGTTTGTTGATCGTTGGTATGTTCGATTGTGTGTTTGATATGGGGTAAAATCCAATTGAGACACACACCAAAAGTCCTCCGTCCAAAACAACAATTTCTCAATGGACGGTTTGGTTATCTTCTCTACAAACTTATTTGGATTGTGGATATAAGCCCTCCTTTTTGAAAAGGAGGAAAATGCCTAGCATGGATATGTGTTTCTTGGGAGTGGACAAGTGTGCATATTTTTGTCTAATCCTAAGCAGAAGTAACTTTCAAAGAGAGATTAAAAAGCATAGTTTGTACATTCTTTCAGACAAGCATTGACAGTGATTAAATTAACTAGGTTTAAGAAAATGACAATGGGTTTTGGACACGTCTAGTACCATTTGAACTTTTTAGCAGTCAAATGTAAGCACCAGTCATTCTTCATTCTATATACATATTAAAAGTAAAAAATTTTGCAAATTTTGCATATTCTATAAGTGAAGTGGCAAAGAATATTCATATTGATCTTGCAAAATATTATAATTTACATGAGAAAGAGAACGATTTTAGGTTATTCAATTACTTTGGCACATGCATCCAATGTTTTGGGTAAGATGGATGCTCCACTCAACCATCTAAGTGTACAAGTAGATTGAAAAAGGAAAAAAGGCACAGAAAACCCAGTTGTGTAGATTTCATCTCTTCAATTGGTTTGGATATAAGTTGGGTACGAGATTGTTATACATGTTCAGTCATGGTTTTGAATCCCCAAAGAACTCTAGTGCATGGTCAAGACCCACTGGAAATAATATGTACACCCAAAGGGGAAATGTGGTTGATCAAGCTGTAAAACAACCTTTGACATGTCAATGTGGCCTTCAATTTTGGCATTTCCTTGTTGTTGAAGGCAATGGATGATGCTCTTGAAAATTAAAGAAACATGATATTGTGTTCCTCTGAAAGGTCTTGAGGTTGAAGATGATCCGTATTTTTCAACTGTGAAGCTAAACTGGTTTAAAGTTCTTGCATAAAAAACAGGCCACGTGCAGTTAGAAACGATGTCCTCTGCTTTGGTTAATATTTTAATTAGAAACAATGTCCTCTACTTTGGTTAATATTTTAGTTAGTAACGATATCCTCTGTTGTGTCTGGTTTTTCCTCACAAAAAAATCTTCTTCCAGAAATTGGTTTGGTCTAACAATATATATTTAATTTTTCTTTGACAAATACCTGTCGAAAGTCGTCAAGTTGTTCTACCTGATATTTTAGAGGTATTGATTGCAGTTTGTGAGACACCGAGGTAAGGACAACCCAAGCAAGTAAGTGTAGATTTTATACCGAGTTATGAGATTTTGTTTTCTCATTTTGAGAAGAATCGGAAAGGTTATCCAGAGTAACTCAGTGATAAATAGAAATAAAACCAAGTTAATAACACAATGCTCAATCAAAACGGAACAAAAACGTAATCTTGAACTCATAAGATAATTACAAATAAGTAGCATAAACCCAAATCGGAGCTTTGCTTATGATATTCAATACAGTGTTAATAATAGCATAGACCCATCTAAACCTTGGTCTTATATGCACTTCAAGGTTGTCAAATTTGAGGTTGCATAGTTTGAGTTCCATTATTTGATGGGTTGATTATTTGTGCAAACTTGTGAACTTATATGCATTCGGGAAGTTCATGGGGGAGGAGCTACATAATGTAGAAAACAAAAGGAATTTGAAAAGGTTACCTGAACCAATGAGAAGCAGGCGCACTCGATTCAATCTTTACTTAACTAGGGTGAGAGCGGGAGCAGGAGCAGGCAATGTGGGCAATGGTGAAAATGAAAACCAAATCGGGGAGGAGGAGGGGTGTAGGAGGAGAAGGTGGTGGTTTGCAAGGGACCCCACCCTGCATTGAATGCCCGAGGGAACGTCCACCTGCAGCTAGCTAGAGTCACGGGAACGGAAGGACCCAAGGAGAACGGAAGAACACAGGGTGTTGGACGGGGCCGACGTTTTACGAGATGGGAGACCGGTGTCGTAGACGTCCCATCGAACTCCATTTCATAGAAGAGTTAGCCTACTCCCTTTCTAAATCTTCAAGAATTTTGTCTCTAATGTTGTCCTTTAGATTTCGAACTGTGTGGTCAGTCGTGACATTTTGATTTTGAGCACGTGAATGTTTCCTCTTCTTGTTGAAGGTAAGAGATGTTGGATGTCGAAATTATGGGGGACTCGTAGCCAAACCACATGATCGAAACTTTTGTGAACCATTTGACTTTTGAACACATGTTCTGCTAGAATAATTTTGCCCATCCCTCCCATCCTCACAACGGTAATGACATGGGGGTCTCTTTCCATCGATATAAATTTATTAATCTCAGCAATGCCATCTTTGATGCCTACAATATGTGACTTTATGAGAGGAGCTCTGTATCTTTCCCGCTGTATAATTATGGACGTTCAGTGCAGTAACTTGAAGCACTGACATGAGATGCTTCAGATATTTAGCAGTCCCATATATATGGTTGATTCTCTCCCTTAATGAATCCTAACGGAAAATGAGTTTTTTAAAGTTGGAGAAGCGCGAGTTAACAGAATTGTTTGCGCTACATTCATCCACTATGTCCACACCATCAATCAGAAAATGTTCAAGTTTTTCCAGCCAATTAGACATTGAAACTAGGCGATGTTCTGTCCTGCCTTGTCCAATAGTAATTTAACAGAAAATAACTCGTCACAAAGAAATTCAAAATCCTCTTTGAAACTGGTGACTAGCGATACCTCTACTTTGTCGGCGAGCATAGAAGTGAATGTTTTAATTAGCAGGTAGTCTCACATGGCACGTGGTTGTTAATTTACTCTTGTCCATGTGTTCCCTCGCCTCCTTACCTATCATGTCACCTCACGGCCTTCACATCAACAAGGCCTTTGTCCTTTAGTCACCCTTTGTCCTTTAGTCGCATTATTTCTTTATTATTAAATCTATTCATTAAATGGGCCATCCCTGTACTGTCTTTTTTTCGTTGGATCACCCACCTGGTGCGATATGATTGAAGGATGTGATGGGGTCCTGGTCCTGTCCTTGATTTTCTTTGGCCCTTATGTACCTTCATGCTTTATCTAGATCAACATCCTACGTCAATTGCGCAGGTTGAACTTGTAGGTTGTTAACGTGACCCTTCTCTGTAAACTACTTACATTCTATGGGACACGTGTCACCCTGACATCATTTATAGAGGGATTTAGGTCATTCCCAATACCACTTCTATAACTATTTTTTTCCACTGGCTCACAAAAAATATTAAAATATCAGACTAGAGCAGAAAGGCAATAATTTTCCTTATCTCCAATAAGGATAATTAAGGCTTTTGATTTTTTTTTAAATTTGGTATGATCATTAATGTAGCAACATGACTCTTCATCCTTTACCTTAATTATAAGATATAAACACCTATAAAAGTAAAAATATGAAAACCATAACATGGAAATCAAATAATTTACAACATCATTAGGACTGGTTGCAACTAATACTGCACATCTTTGTTAAGGAACAAGTTGCAATTAATACTGCACATCCTGGTTAAGGACTCATGAGTGATAATAACGCTTATAAAATAGCAAATACAAATATATTGACTATTAATTAATCTCCATGGAAGAATATAAGTTGTTTGGATATTGCATTCTAAAATAATAAGGAAGAATCAAAACAAAATGTCACCTGAAAGCATAGTGAAAATAAGAAAATCATGCACAAACGAAGCAGTTGTAATCGTTTTATCATCTATCATCCAGCAATACAAACAGTTTGTCTGTTATTTTCTGTATTTCCTTTACTTCTGCCCACTTCATCGTGGTATCAGAGCAGTGCTATCTGGATTCTTGAGAGCCTTCCAGGACCTCTATAAAAACGAGACAGTCTGTCTGTTATTTTCTGTATATCCTTTGCTTTTCAGCACACCCATGACGCGGTAGCTCTCCGATTTCTGCAAAATAATTAAACTTCTTTCTAATGCAACAAAGAATTTTCATTACATTATGGGGAATCAGGCTAAAGACTTAGATATATAAAACATTCTGGAAAAGTTATTGAAAAATAGTTCAAACCTAAGAAAATCTTGCCTTGTTAATAACAACTTGAATCAGGCTAAATGCTTAGATATAGAAAACATTCTCGAAAAGTTATTGAAAAATAGTTAAAACCTAGAAACTTGCATTGTTATTGAAAAATAGTTAAAACCTAAGAAAAACTTGCATTGTTAATAACAACATTGGCATTGGCTTGGTGGGGCATCTGCGCCCCTGGCTACAAAAGTGATTTTTGGAATACAAAAACCACATAAAGGGTAAAACTATAGTACGCAATCCTTTGCTAGTTTCCTGGAGCCAAAATAGCTAAACCTCTCGTCCGTTCATTATGAAGCTGCAACTGTCTCTGCAATTGCCCATTTTTTAATTTTCGTGGTGACGAGACTTGCTCTTCTTTCTTCATGCCCGTGACGCCTGCAACGCTCCTTTCTGTGCCCATCCATAATTATCTGTTGTTGCCGACCTTCGACGCTGCCAAAACGGAAAATCAAATATTTAACATCGTCAAAATATTGATCATATCAAGTCATTTTAAATTTGATGAAGCCGATATATTCAATAAATGGAGGGCGTTCTAGCTAGCTATCCCAGGTGAAACAAAAATGGAGCTGGCCATATCTTGAATCAAACTTTTCTCCAGTAGTGGGAATCCAGCCAGACACAAAGTGTGAAAGTTCAGCACTGTAGAAAGTCAATGTTATTAGGACTATTGGACAAAATTTTGATAATTATTAGCATGGGCAAAATCTTTAAAAGTATGGTTTCACCATCTACATATCTTAATCATTATAAACCTCTATCATCTTAATCATTATAAAAACTCTATCAATGCCTCGGAAAAATCCTTAATAGTATTGTTTCACCATCTACAAATCTTAATCATTATAAAACTCTATCATCTTAACCATTATAAAACTCAATCAATGCCTGGGCAAAATCCCTAAAAGAATTGTTTCACCCTGTACAAATCTTGATCATTATAAAACTTTATTTATGTCTAAAATTTTCGGCCCAATATTTCTCATTTACTTCAAAAAATCAACGAATCATTTACTACAAAATGAGCTTAAAAAACACCTTAAAAAAATCAACGAATCAATCCTATTTTCATCTTGAGTTTGAGAATCAGATTGACGAGGGCACTTAATGTTTCGGGCATGCCAGCAATTGACCGATCCAGAGGTGACGGCAGTCTCTGGGTGCACTTTATACTAGCACGTTGCTTAAGCATTTCTGCAAATTCCAACGACTTCGAGATTTGCTACCCCGCAAAGCTCTAAAAGCAGCATTGACCTGGAGCTGATGCTTATCCAAAGGCTCAATACATATGATTTTGTAAATTGTAAGATTTTCAGTGTTCGAATTGCATAGATTTTTATGCCTTAATACATTCCTTTAGCTATTCCTTTAGTGAATGGATGAGTCTGCATGCATTGATTTTTAGTGTTCGAATGACAAAGAAAACACTAGATTATCCAATTAATAAACAAAAACATAAGATGATTAAAAGTTAAAACTAAACAAAACCAAACCATATTTGAGACCATTCATTAATACTTGAATGCAACCATATAACTTTCAGACTCAAACACTCATTCTGCAAACACCGTGCTTTCTTGGAGGGGGACAGAACTAGGACTTACCAGTAGGCATTTTGGAGGGTTCTCTCTACAATCACTCCTGCTGCGGATGAGGTAATAAGTAAACCGCTGTTTTGCATATAAGCAAGGAGCGTCTTATTTTTTCTCTTGCTTGCAAATGATTTATGTATGATGGTGAATTCATAACTTGACCTAATACCCAGGATATTGTATAGCCGTTTATTGTCAATTTGACGGGACGGGCTTGCAAAAGCTGCCATGTATGCTCGCTATTCCAGATGCCTTCTTCCCATCTTGTGCATTCTTTCACCCTTATTTCTTCAAGAATGCTAGTAGGCCTCTGTAATGCTTCGGTGATATCTTTCAACTGACGGCAGCATTTCATTTGCAGACACTTCAACAGTGGCATTGCTCCATCCTGCAAGGAGGGAAAGTTTTCCAAACTGTCAAATTGTTTGATGACGAAGATTTCGAGCTTCGGAAATGCCCCATTTTTTCCGAACTCCGGTGGAAATTCAACGCACTTGTCGTTGGTCGACAATTTCAGCTTTCTCAAATTAGGAATATCTTCGAGCCCTATATAATTTGGAGTCGAACTGTTATCCCCATATAACTCCAGCTCCATGAGGTTCTGAAACCGAAAGATCCAGTCCTCAACTACACAGCCCTTTAGATGAAGAATTTCAAGGCGGTGCATGGCTTCAATGTCCTTGGGAAGATGGAGGATCCCGCGAGAACCTTTAGAAGAATCAATATATTTGAAGGACAGGGCCCGCATGTTTCCCATGTTCTCAAAAGTCCCCTTCTCCAGTCGAATTTCACCCTGCGTTGAAGGAGCATCAAGTGTTAATGATAGGTGTCGCAGGTGAAAAACAAATCTGCAAGACAAAAACGAATTGCAGAACAGAGGAAACAGAAAGACGAATTTAACACAGAACCGAATTGCATAAGAAACACCACGCTTGATCTCATTATTGGAATGGATATTTAAAGGAAATTACATGCAACGGGTGCTTCGTAAATAACGAAGCAATTCACAGTCTAACTGTTGATGAAAACAAGAAAGCAAACTAATCTGCAGTTAACTAAACAATCACGCCAAAATCGCGGAGCTAATCGTGCGCAGAAAATCNCCCTTTAGATGAAGAATTTCAAGGCGGTGCATGGCTTCAATGTCCTTGGGAAGATGGAGGATGCCGAGAGAACCTTCAGAAGAGTCAATATATTTGAAGGACAGGGCCCGCATGTTTTCCATGTTCTCAAAAGTCCCCTTCTCCAGTCGAATTTTACCCTGCGTTGATGGAGCATCAAGTGTTAATGATAGGTGTCGCAGGAGGGTCAATTCTTTCAGATCCCACCATTGCAAAGCCTTGGCATTTGCTGCCTTTCCCCTTTTCAATAGAACGCTCAATTGCAAGGACTTTGCAGTGGGTGCCTTTTCAGTTTTGAATACAGCGCCTTTCAACGTGTGTAAACATTTGAGCTTTGATATTCCCACAGGCAGCGACTCTAAATTGCCAGAGCCCTTCACATTCAAATGTAGCATAGATTTATGCTCACCTATTCCCGAATGCATCTCCCTGAGGTCTTCGCACTGACTAACATCCAGAAACTGAAGGCTTTTCAGTTCAGCCAATGACTTGGGAAGCTTTTCTATCTTTGTCCGGGATAAATTTAGGAGCTTTAGATGCTTTAAATGCCCGACAGTTTCGGGCAATAACTTAATTTTTGTGTAGCTTAAATCTAGTACAGCGAGATATTTCATATCATTAAAAAAACTCAGGGAAATTTGTTAAGACTGACATTATTACATAGCAGTAGAGTGCGGAGCCCTGGACAGTTGATGGGTTGCAAGATTTCTGATATGTTGTTTTGAATCAGTGAAATTCTACGGAGGCCCACTGACTCGCCCACAGGAAATTCTTTCAATTCGTTTCCGGGCTTTAACAAACATTTAATTTTCTTGTGGGTTTCTGAATTAGCTAACTCAAGCAGTAGATCATCCATTTTGCAATACTTTACTCGTCCATCCCCACCAACCTTCGAAACTTCCAGCAGGCATCGATCAATAAGTTCCTCAATGTAGGAGAGCCCTACATCGTATGGGTTTTCTGCTGTTCGTGGGATAAATCCTTCATCAATCCAAACATTCACTAAATACTCGGATTTTATTGGAATATTTTTAGGAAAAGAAGAGGAGTAATCAAAGCAAAGTTTCAAATGATAGGGCAAAGCCTGATAACTTAACCTGAGAGAAGCCCAAACATGGTCATTCATCGCTTGTGCTTCATTTAGACTTTTCAAGGTCGATTCCCAATCATTAGGAAGCCTCCTTACTCTTGCCATATACGCTCCTATTGTTTTAATGGCCAAGGGTAATCCGCCACATTTTTGTAAAATTTGTTCCGTGACACTCATGAGCTCCTTTGGAGGCTGGCTTGGAAGACTAATATCTGTGTTTTCAGTAATCTGTTGTGTGAGCTCCTTTGGAGGCCGACTTGGAAGACTAATATCTGTGTCTGCAGTACTCTTTTGTGTGTCTCCACAATCAGGGAAAGCATGAATACAAAACAATATCATGCTGTTTTCCTGTGATAAGCATTTCATGGGGTGGATGTGAACCTTAGCCCCTAACATGGTGCTTGCAACACTTCTATGACGTGTGGTGACTACAATCTTAGTTTTGCTAACTGATAGCCACTCAATTTTATCGAAATCATCTTTCCAGAGGCCATCTACAACAAATAGACAGCGGCTTCTGTTTAAATCTTCTATAATTTTTGTTTTAATCTCGTCGGTCCCGAGAGTTCGAACACTAGCCTCTTCAGTGGTCAGATTCTGATTTTTAGCACGTGGAAATTTCATCTTCCTTGCGATCTGAAGTACCAGATGTTGCAAGTCGAAATTTTGGGTGACTGGTAGCCAAACCACATGATCGAATCTTTCCTGAACCTTTTGACTTTTAAACACACGTTCTACTAGAAGAGTTTTGCCCATCCCTCCCATGCCCACAATGGCAACGACGCGAGGGTCGTTTTCCTTCAACACAAGTTCAGTAATCTCATTAATGTCATCTTTGATGCCCTACAATATGTGATTCTTTGAGAAGAGCACTAGATCTTTCCCGCTTATCTTCTAAATTATGGGCATTCAGTGCATTAACTTGAAGGACTGACATGAGATGCTTCAGATATTTTGCACTCCCATGTATATGGTTGAGTCTCTCTCTTAATGTCCTAATCCTACAGCCCATCTTAT
>JASDQU010248883.1:0-16468 GCA_032191745.1 Picea mariana
TTTAGATCTAATCAAGCTAATGAATGAAAAAGAAGGAGAAATATATGTACCTTATGAACGACTTTTTTCCTTGCAAAGCTCAGAATGAGCTTCGATCTTGAGCTCCCTGATAGATCCTGTAAGGAAAACAAAGATACAATGGAATTCCTACTCTACTGATATTAGCTCAATGATAGATCCATATACTGCAGACAAACTCATATGGAACAAGCACAAGTTTGAAAGAAACAGGCCAAGCTTTGATTATATTACTGAGAACAAGTAAAAGTACTTACAATCCTTTGAATGAAGGTGCAGCATCCTCTTCCATTTCTCCTTGTCCAACCCCTTTTCTCAATCAATCTCCACTGATTGCTTTGATGACATCTCACTCATGAGATCATAAGTTTGACGTAATTCTCAATTGTCATTGTACCTTTCACCATGAGAAGGCCTCTTTATATAACCTTGGAGAGGTCCAACTACTTGAGAGATATTTGGGATAAGTTGAGGATTCCTCTCCTTCAATTGAGGATCTCCCCTAAGATCATGCCTTGACCGTCTATTTGAATCCAACTACCTTCGGGAGTTGAGGGATTCTTCCCTTATTTGTCTCAACAAACCCAGAATTTGCTCAAAAGAGGGTAGTGCTCCCCCAAAAGGGCTACACAGAGTGCTCAAACACTCCCAAAAGAGGCTCAGGGTGCGCCAACTCTCCCTAACAGTGGGTAGGGGAGTGCTCCTCTCCAAAAATCTATTGTTTAGTGATTTTCTCAATGGAAAAAGATTTGTACTCCATGTCAAGAGACTTTTCATCTTCTAAACTATCCTTTGAGGTGTCTTAAGTGTCTTCATGATGTCATTAGGGACACAACATAGGAAATATGGAAACATATTGTTTTTGACACTAGCAACACTTATAGTTAATATGCGACACTTGCAGATAAGATGCGACACTTACAACACTTGTAATGATGACACTTGCGACACTATCGAAGTGAGTAATTTTGAGGTGTAACAAAGTGTCCCCCAAAGTATGAAGTTAGAAGACGATGATGACTAAAGTACTTTTTAGAATTTTTCGAGCAAGGGTATGGACACAGAGAGACCGAAAAAGCTGCACACAACCATCAAACAAATATTATGACATATTTCAAAACCCAAGGCAGGCATACATATGCTTGAGTGATAAAGACTTCTTATGTATGGCCACCATCAAATACACTGCGGATCCATAATTATATTGACAAAAGATATAGCCACTGAAGATACACTGTGGATCTATACTCCTATGACTTGAACTGATCATAGCCACAAAGAATACACAGTGGATCTACAATATGACAAGAAATAGCCACGACCAATACAAAGTTGATCTATGTAATAGTATATGTGTTATAGTTTCAAAAGAAATCCTTTGCAACCTGGGAAAAGTACATATAAGAGTGAAAACTCAACCTAGGGTCTTCATACCGATCCCGATGTAGTACGAATCTAACCATGTGAATAGATGTCCTGATCTCAAACAGGGAAGAAACCACTTGATTACCGGTCAATGATTCCCAAGGTACTCTAGTACATTCCAATGAATGCGAATGAATGAGATGAAGTCAAACATCCATAGAATCATCTGATCAGAGGTCAGTGATGTAAACCCACTGTCAAACATGAGGAGGCATGCCATTGAGGCATGTAGGTCCCAAGGTACTAACTGGTTTCTAAGTATAGCTCCTGGATAATGTGTTGAAGTCGACAGGAATAGACTTGTCGAAGGAGGGCCTTGATGTATCCCCCATCAACGGCATGAAACAGACACAGAAATGTAACTGGTAGATCAAATGAACATGGACTTACATGGTTATTGAAATAGGATATTTGTGATGGCTGACTCTCGAGGCAGATACTTCCCTTGAACACTGAGGCACATCAGTGAAAACATGACATGGACCAAATCTTGATAATGCAGTGGATGTTGTGACTTTCGTCAGGTGACCCAAAGGAGTAAGAGAAACTCATAGGATTGGCTCAGTGCAAAGGTTTAGTGGATTAAAATGTGTGCAAAGACAAAGTGTCATGTTCAAGGGTGATTGTAAGAGTTACTGGTAGTTTTCTCAAAAGATTGCTTGGCTTGCTTCTTTCAATTTTTCCCCCATCTAGATAGATGAGTACCTCTTTTTAATTTAACAAGATCGAGGAGGGTAACACATGCTCGATATGACTCACCTTTGGTAAGTCCCTCTTCCTTTGTTTAAGGAACTAGAAGAAGTAAGGGTTCGATCCCGTATGGGCCCTTCAATGTATGATTTTTTAACGAGTCCAGAGAAGGTAAACTTGGTGGTTTTTCATATTTAGAGAGTCTGAAAAAAACTTAAAGATGACTCCAATGTTTTCCTTTTTCATAATGTTAGTCTCATGAGGCCAAAAAAGAGATAAATTATCACTCGAAAGACACCCTTTCAAATCTTTTAATGAGTGGGAAAGGAAGCAAGATCACTCGACAATCTTTTCATGTTTAGAGAGTCTGAAAAGAGATCAAAGACGACTCCAGGGGGTTCCTTTTTCGTATATCCATACAAGTCCGAAAAAGAGATAAAAGTTTACCCAGTTGCATTCTCATGTATTTACAAGCAGGAGAAAGAACAAAGACCAAGCTCGGTATGCCCCCAGCTTGAAATCTAGTGGCTTAAACTCCAGAATGATCATCAAAGGCTGGAGACATGCCCTCCAAGCTTCAATTCATTCATCGAATGTGAGGTTGTCACCAATTTCTCCACTAGACGAAGAAAAATGATAAGAGTGGATGAAAAAAAGGTTCAAGATAGGTGACTGTTTCATTTTTAACGAGCTTGAAACAAAAAAAGAACTATGCTCAGGGCTTTGGGTTCAATCCCCAGATTTTTGTTTC
The DNA here is from genome assembly GCA_032191745.1 of Picea mariana. NCBI lineage: Eukaryota > Viridiplantae > Streptophyta > Pinopsida > Pinales > Pinaceae > Picea > Picea mariana. The sequence goes on from JASDQU010248883.1 coordinate 2,885, forward strand.
ATTTTTTAACGAGCTTGTTACAAAGAGGAAAATAATGCTCAAATATTATGTTTCTTTTTTCAACGAGCTTGCCACAGAGAAGAGAAAACTATACTCGTGACCTCTGTTTCATTTTTTAATGATCTTGCCACAAAGAGAAAAACTATGCTTGTAGACTCTTTTTGATCATGGCTTCCAAGCGAATAATGCTCTGGAAGGACACCATGTCAAGGGAAAAAACTCGGTCATGGCTTCTAAGAGATCTTCACTGGATGGAAGAAAATCACTCTGGAAGGAAAACATGTCGAGGGTCGCGGCAGGGGTAAGGAGATCAAGCTCCAATAGCCCCACCAAAGAGATCACCATGTCAACTACCGGATCCAAGTTGTCAAAAGTTGAAGGCATGGGAGACAATGGAAAATCGACATCAGGAGGAGAGATAGATTGTATATCTGCCTGAATTTCTTCACGAGGAGGAAGAAAAGAGGATTGATGATGGTTATCATCTCGAGGTAGCTCGTCAATGCTCAACATTTCCATGATAGATTCATCTGAGGGAAAAATCGGGGAAATGTAATTGATTGCAGATGACAAGGAACTTAACTGTGATTGCATCGAGGAACTTTCGAGTGCCAATAGATGTTGGTCATCCGATGAGAGAGAAGAATATTGGATGGAAACGTAGGATGTTTCGGCTGGACTAAGTGGCACGGTGTCACCTAGTGCATCGAATTCCAACAGACTAGGTACATTCCAAGGGTCAGATGATTCCAAATATTGATAAGCTGAGGTCGAAATCATATCGACAGTGGCAATATGATGTGTAGTCGGTGGAAGTGGTGTAGGAAAGGTACCCATAAGGCTAGAATCTTTCAGTAAGCCAACACCAACGCTTTCATACGTGATCTTGTGGTCTCCCAAGAAAGGAATATTGTTGGTAGCAGGAGTGCGAGCATCGGTCGTGCAGAAATCCAACTGATTATCAGTGACAATTTTTCCCTGACGAGGAAATTGTACACATCAAAATACCGACGAGGCAACGACAATCATAACATAAAACCAACTTCTTCCAAGTAACAAGTTGTAATTGAGGGGACCATCGACCACCTCGACATCAACATTGACAATTTTTCCACCCAATTGAATGGGCAGGGACTGTAAAAGCCCATGGGGATGAAAACCTCACCCATCGAAGGCGCGTAACATCATTGAGGATTTGTTAAGTGTGAGTGATTTTAAACCTTTCCAACATGCTAAAGACATGACACAAGTTGAGGCTCCCTCATCCAGAATAATTCGGTGGATTTGTTGATTGTGAACAACAACATCAACTTGGAAAGCAAGTTGGTGGGAGAGTGGAGACACATAATTGTCCAGGTTAAACATGATATGGTTGGATGACTCAGGATCAACAGTACCAATAGTGGCCAAGAGCGTTCTACGTTGACTGGGGTAGTGTTGTAAAACTTCTAACATAGACATAGAACACAGTGCTTGAGCCAAATCTTCAACAATGTTGTAGTTCTGGGCGGCACGTGAACTAGGATTAAAGGTAGCTTTGCGGATAGTGCTCTTAGGAGGGCGTAAGATAGAGTTGAACGTAGGTTTCTCAATCTGAAGTGGTCCAGATGGAGGATTAACCGATGGAGGACTAACGAAGGATGGTGATGGATCCAGTAAAGTATCGGTACCGCTAGTATCCTTTCCTTTGTCAGGGTTACCTGGTGTGTCGTATGTCTTAGAGAGTGTTCAAATTAATCCCATTAAACATATAAATATGTGCACTCATCGAGGCCTCATCATGAGGATGGCTAGAACTTCCCCTAGGAGAGGGGGTTTGAGCAACCATGGATTGATGCTATGGAAAAGGTTGCATAAGCATAGTGGGTTGTGAATTTCCTTGGAAAATTTTGGCCACTTCATTGCGATGTGGATAGTCTCGAGTGTAGTGATCATCACCACAAATGATACACTGTAACTTTAGTTTCCGTTGTGGTTTCTTTTCGGTAGCAGGTGTTTGAGATTGATTTTTTGGTTGTTCATTGGTATTAGTATTTTTTGATTTATTCTTTTACTTCTTCTTACCTCCAGATTCTTGTGAAGGGGCAGATTGAACTGCATTCACCTAAGAGATTTGAGTTTGGGGGGAGGTAGAGGAGAGTGTGGTCGATTGGGAAGTAGATTGAGTTTTGACGGAACCGATAACACCGTCCGCATGAGATGAGGATGATGGCTTGGATGGATCGGTATTATCTCGAGCAACATTCAGAAGAAAATCATACAAAGTGCCAGATTGTGAATAAACCAAATCTAAGTACTGAGCCCGAGCAATGGTTTCTTCCTCGGTGACTGTGCCACCCATAGCGACATCACGAGCGATCAGGGGTAAAAGTGATTTAGTAAACCATTCCTCCAATAATATGTCAGTAATGATTACCTTGATCATCCTTCGTCGTTATCTCCACTCATGAATATGGTCAGAGATATGCACGGAGTCAGTTTGATGAAGGGAGGTCAAGAGTTCAGTACCCATCTCGTAGCAAATAGGTAGTTGAAAGTGCATGAGGAAAGACATGGAAAGGGAATTGAAATCATGAAAAGAAGCACGTGGTAGCTCAATATACCACTTTGCTGCTGAGCCTGTAAGTGTTCGCTGGAAAAGATGCAAATGTACAGAATCATCCATGAGGGAGTTTGATGAACACCACAAATAGAAAGTCATCACATGGTTATTTGGGTCCTCTCTAGATTTTCTGTCAAATTTTGAAATATCAGAAGGAAGTTTAGCTGGAATGACTGGCCAAACCGGTGAATCAAAAATAGGATCATTAGTTAACCGAGACAAGTTTGGGAGATCCAATGTTGCAAGGAAAGGTAGTTGTTAGTTAATTTGTGGATGATACTGGTGTGGCACAGGAACACCAGTAGGACCATAAACTGGGTTAGGTGGATAGTTGTAACCAGTAGGTCCTCCTACATATGGTTGTTGTTGGCCGGGATAAATAGGATTTGATGAAGGATGAGAAACATTTGGATAACACGGTGGGTTCTGAGCATTATAATCCGGGTGATTTGTTTGCCCATAAGGAGGATAAACATTTTTCCCTTGATGATGGTAGGGAGTAGATCCCAGAGGTGAATACACATTAGACCCATGAGGAGGATAAGGTTGTTATCCCTGAGGACTCTAGGTGGTGTTTGGGATGCCGCTCGAATAAGGTTGTCCATAAGATGTTCCGGAAGAAGTAGGATTTGATACTTCTCCTTGTGGGTTATGATATGAGTGCCCCCCAATGTGGGGTTGGGTAAAAGTACCTCCTGAAGATACTCCCCAGGATTGTGAAGGGTTTCCAGCAAATGAAGGTTGCCCCCCTTCCAGCGGTGGATTAACGATTGGGGTATGACTGGCAAAGGGAGGTTGCCCGCCTGGAGGAACATGAAAAGGGGGTTGTCCCCCAGGAGGGGTAGGCCTGCCATAGAATGGTGGTCCTCCAGGAAGGATAGGTCTACTAGATGGTGGTTTCCATCCAATCAGTTGTATTTGGCTGGCAAGGGTCTGCATTCTCGGGTGAAAAGATGTCCCAACAGGATCGTGCGGAACATGTGGAGCTGTAGAGTGAAAGCTTGTAAAAGCAGGGGTAGAGATCGAAGTGCCTTGGGAATGGGTAGAGGTGATGATTCCAGCATTAGGATGGAATTGTGATGACGTAACAGTAGGGTTAATGACATGATTGATGGGGTGATTCATAGTTTGACCGGATGGTCCTGTTTCACCAGGAGGGTCATGAGGATGAAAGGGTTGTCGAAAGGATTCGAAATGCTCATAGAGATCGCGTCTCGATGAAGTCCTCCATACAGAATGAGAAGGTGTGGGATTCGTATCTACTGTAGTGCTAGGACAAACAAGAGTCCTATACTCATCACCAAAGGTTGGTTCTATGGATCCCATATACGTTTCGGTAAAAAATATCTCCAGTAATCGTGGGACCTCTTCATCTATGACGTTCCCAAGGGAGTCTAAATGAAGAAAAAGTGGTTTTAGAGGGGTTAACAACACAGATGTAGTGCGAAGAGTGGGATTCTCAACTGTAACCAAAGCGCCTTCTGAGTTATCTAACGAAGGAGCAACAAAACTTCCAGCGTCAGATTGATTTTCTACCTCTCCACGGTAGTTGTCTTCTGGAGGGTTAGGAGGTAAGGGTTGGTAGCCTTCTGGAGGCATCCCTTGCATCTTACATGATAAGCAAAGACCTTTATCATATAGAGGCTCAATTTTGGAGAATAACAGTACACGTTGAAAATCTAGGGCCAACTAACAAAAAGAAATAGCACACACTAATAAAATATAGGAATCAAAACCAAGCAAACAAAACTTCTTTCGATGATCATACTAGTTGGTGATGAAATCCAACGTCGTGTGATCAAATCAAGAAGGGGCTAGGGTATGGTGGAATAGTTACAATGGTGACCTGCTTAACGAACTTTTACCTTGGTGCAAGCTTCCACGCAGTAATTGTGGATTTACCCTCCAAGGAGCCCATGTGAGTTTGACCAATGTCTGTCCCAGGTACAGTGAGACTTCCCTTCACTGTCGCCTCATGCAAGTACCTAAGTATTATGGCAACTACAAACACCAACTCGCAGTCATCCCCTGGGCAGGTACAATTGGCAGTCTGATCTGAACATATGGGCAGGATAACAAGTCTGAAATCAACTTGAGAGGCTCCCACACATAATCATGGGTATATCTTCAAGTGACCCCTAATATACGATCTGACCACTACAAACAGTTGAACCACGGAGGGATACTCTCTGTAACTCACTCAAATGCGACCTCGTGTGTAAACCCTGTGTCAGAGGGGGATCTCAGAAAACCTATACGACAATTGGATTTGACTCTCCCTATCTCAGGATACTAATGTTCATTTTGAAAACTTTGGAGAGTTGTACTCACAGCCTAATCCAAAGTGCTAATCCTAGTCTAATGTTTGTGGAAGATCCTAAAAACAAAAATGTTCTAGATAATTTTTAATTAGTGTTGATTTTATGACTGTTCTTTACTCAAAGGGTGTATGACAATGAAACTGATGGTATGATGACTCAAATCCCAAAAAAATGCAAAAGAAGATGATAAGCAATCTTGTCTTTCGATGAATGGCTATTTAAGGGAAAGAGAGAAAGTTGTTTTCACTATCAAGCACTAAGATGCAATGTCCTTATACAAGTGTTTCTCAATGAAATCCAATGCAAATGCTAAAAATTTCAGAAATGCCTTCTAACATCCAAACCAATCACTAAAATATGTCTTTTTTCTTATATGTGAATGACAATCAGATGCAAAACTTCTAAATCCCAATCAGACTTTAGGATTAAACAGTCAGAAGTAAACCTCACACAAAACAAAAAACACACCCTCATCGTGAAATAGACAAGAAGGACAAAGATAACCAAATTGCAAACAAGAACCAAAAACCTCAAACAAAGAGAGAAATGATGGAAAGTTGACTTCAAAGATCAAATGAAAAGGTTCAGAGACCTTTGGATTTCCTCACAAAAGTTTTCACCCAGTCAAATAAAGGAGAAGAAAACAACAAGTTAACTCTAGGTCAGCAGAGACAAAGAGTTATTGCAAAGCAAGGACAAATGTCAAAAATCCAAGAAGGAGATGATGAATTCTCAGAAAGAATGGTGTTTGAAAGCCAATATAAATATGGATTAAGAGTATGGGACGCTGAGAAAATTCTAAAACCCAGAAATAGCTTTAGAAAATGAAAATTTTGGAGAATTTCTCACAAAAAATGGGGTAGCGCTCTGGTATAAGGGACACCAAGGCATTTGAGCACTCTTTGTAAGGCTACAGGGGAGTGCTAGTACTCTGTCAGCCACAAGGGAGGAGCGCTCTGCTCCAAAAACTCAGAAAAATGTCCAAAAACTCAAACAATGAAGGAAATTCAGTCAATTAGGGTGATTCTGATGACATAATGAGGCAATCAAACCAATCTAAGAATCAACAAGACAAAATGGAGAAGATCAAATCAATGGTCAAAGGGCCAAAACAAGATCTAGGAATGGAAACAAAAATTAGAGCTCCTCCCCAGTGGAGTCGCCAATTTCTATTGTAGGTGAATCCCCTTATGGACAAGTGGATTCCCTCTTGGTCTCTAAACTCCTAACGCCAAGACAAAAAGTGCTTAATATGGACACTGACTTTCTTTTATATCTAATCAAGATAATGAATGAAAAACAAGGAGAAAGATATGTACCTTATGAATGATGTTTTTCCTTGCAAAGTCCAGGCTGAGCTTCGATCTTGAGCTCCCTGATAGATCCTATAAGGAAAACAAAGATACACTGAACTTCCTACTCTACTGAGATTAGCTCAATCATAGATCCATCTACTGCAGACAAACTCATATGGAACAAGAACAATTTTGAAAGAAACAGGACAAGCATTGATTATATTACTGAGAACACGTAAAAGTACTTACAATCCTTTGAATGAAGGTGCAACAACCGCTTCCAGTTCTCGTCCAACCCCTTTGCTCAATCAATCTCCATTGATTGCTTTGATGACATCTCACTCATGAGATCATAAGTTTGATGTAATTCTCAATTGTCATTGTACCTTTCACCATGAGAAGGCCTCTTTATATAACCTTGGAGAGGTCCAACTACTTGAGATATCTTTGGGATAAGTTGAGGATTCCTCTCCTTTAGTTGAGGATCTCCCCTAAGATCATGCCTTGACCATCTATTCAAATCTGACTACCTTCAGGAGTTGAGGGATTCTTCCCTTATTTGTCTCAACAAACCCAAAATTTGCTCAAAAGAGGGTAGCGCTCCCCCAAAGGGCTGCACAGAGCGCTCCAACACTCCCAAAAGAGGCTCAAGGTGCACCGACACTCCCTAACAGTGGGTAGGGGAGCGCTCCTCTCCAAAAATCTATTTTTTAGTGATTTTCTCAATGAAAAAAGATTTGTACTCCCTGTCAAGAGACTTTTCATCTTCCAAACTATCCTTTGAGGTGTCTTAAGTGTCTTCATGATGTCTTTTGGGACATGACATAGGCAAGATGGCAGCATACTATTTTTGACACTTGCAACACTTATAGTCAAGATGTGACACTTGTGGATAAGATGCGACACTTACAACACTTGTAATGACGACACTTGTGACACTANGGGGGGTCCTAAAATTTGTTTTCCCCTCACCTATGTGGTGCCTCCTCATTATTTCAAACCCCCCTCCTATTTCCTCTTACCACCTACCCCTCCTCCGAAATCTTCCTTAACCACCACTCGATACCACCATTTCCCTGCCAACACTCCCCGTCTCCCTACTCAACACCTGTCCTCCACTCACTCTACCACTCACCATCTCACCTATCACATCATCCACCTATCCCCTGATTCACCCTACTATCCACCTCTCCACCTATACTTCCATTCTTCCTACCACTTACACTCCCACATCCACTATATTCAAATATCTACTAATTTGAATATAATTGCATCTATGAAGTGGATGATCAATTGAATGAGATTCAAATCTAACCCAATATTTCCAGGCTGACAATTGAATATTGTTTTGTAATAAAATATGGAATGACAAATTGATTAACAAGTGGCATCAATTTTCAAGGCAAAATATTACGAAACAGTTGAACTTATTCCAGCAATTCCAACAAGTCTGGACACCTAGCAACATAGGATCATCAAGAAATCAACCATCTCCATATATTAATGCATGATGCTTGTAGAGATAATAAAAATCATCAATGGTTAACATCAAATAAGAACTAAACGTTCGAGCATATCTGAAACAATTCTATATTGTTGTAATTAGAGATGCAATTAGTTTAGATTTTTCTTAAAATAAATCCTACTCATTTATGACAAGATCCTTTGTAAACAACTTATAAATACTTCCCATTTCGAAGTATTATTTTTTGGGACCTATTCATAGGATAGGATTCATATTGTAGAGTAGCTCACAGAGCCTCCTTTGATCATAGTTTCAGTAATACAGTGCAGCATTACAGGATTCTTGTGACAAATTTCATTGGTGAAGTGTATATTTCTCTATAAAAAACAAATTCTTGTTATCACCATTGTTTCTTTTCTGAATTATTCCAAGAAGATAAAGAAACCAACTTTGTTTTAATGTACACTCTGTCTCTGGCTTGGAATAGTTTTTATGTTTTCCACTAAAGATTGAAAACAAAATTCTTAATTGTTCTGTTTTTAATTTGATTGTTATACCTTTTCCATCTCTTCCATACATTAAAGATTTGAGGATCCAATGAATTTCCCTACCCTGCCCTACAATATTATCATGCTAACCTTGTTTTGATCAATTATGAACTGTGAATCCATTTCCCAATGGTCTTCCCTTTTTGTTCCAACCAAACAATTTTAAAACCAAACCTTGCAATATCATAACTAGCTTAAAATTTCCAGCAAACAAAGCTAAATATTATAGAGAGATCCCTGTCTAAGTCTAGGAGGGATGGATCCCAGACTCCAAAGTGGTTTTTTGGTTACCTCTGTTCATTTCTTCTCCAACCTTAGAAATTACTGATTCATAACATAGTGGTGACCGTACTGGGGAACTGAACATTTCATGTTCCTCAGAAAAGAATATCAAGTTCCAGATATGATTACTGATGGTGGACGATAATCAAACACAAGAAGGCCGAATCATCTACCTGGAAACTCTAATCAACTCTAAATCAAAGACTCCACTGGAGGAAGAACCTAAAACATGACAAGACAATTTGAAAAGATCACGTATTCAAGTTGTAATTTTATCCAAGACAAAATAGGCTTTATTTTTAATTATTTCTTCTCTTTTCTTGATCCTAGTCAAGACCATATTTTTGAGACTTATGATAATCATATTCAACCTAATGAGCCATAAAATATTAATCCTAATTTTACAGTTGTTTTATATACTCATGCACCTGTTAAAATTCCAGATAGATACAAGCCTCTCATCTTACCTCCTATACTCCATGATTTCCCTACAAATTATTACAAATATCTCCCTAGGTTTGATGGAGAATATAGTAACATCACTGCTGAAAAACACATTTAGGGTTTTGAACATTTTCTTCACCTTTTTTAGGTTGAAGAAAATGATGTCTATATCAGAATTTTTGCTTTATCTTTGCAAGGTAAATCTAAGGAATGGTTCAAAAATTTGTCAACTGTAAGCATTTGTGATTTCAATCAGTTTGTGAAAGTATTCCTTAATAAATGGGTGATCAAGAGAAATCTTTTTCTCATTTTAGAAGAATATAATCCTTTGAAAATACATCCAGGAGAAAAAGTGCAACACTTTTCATCCAACTTCAATCAAGTTTACCATTCAATGTCTTTTGATATAAAACCCCCTCCTGGTTTATCTCTCTTACACTACCTAAATGCCTTTGATCCGGAAATGGCGTTTCACTTAATAGAAAGGAATACTACAACACTTGAAGAAATGAAGAACAATGCAATAGGTGTGGAAGCTAATTTGTTGATCAAAAAGTCAAAGTTGAAGGAAGAAGAAAAGGAAAGCATGAAGAAGGAGCATCTGACATCTTCAGAAGTGAAACTTGACATACTGGAAAGAGCAATGAAAGAAATGATGCAAAATATTTTCATAAGAGATGAACTTGCTATTAAAAAACACCATGTCCCTCTTGTTGTTGAAGAAGAAAAGGTTATTGATCCAAATCATTTTGTTGTTAATTCTTGTTACAATAGAACATAAAATGATTGTTTTACAAATGTTTTAATGGGTATGCTTCATGAAAGTAGTTATATGGGTGATTTACCCAAGTATGATCAATATTATGATGACTACATCATGGTTAAATATTCAAAGCAATCAAAAAAAAAATTGGGAGGAAGAAGCTCATTTGCAGCAGCTCAAATATGACAATCAACCTATGCATATTAATCATGACAGCAATGAGGAAAATGCAGAAAATTTCAAAGTAAGTGAAAGGTCTTTGCCCTTATGTTTCTCCTCATTTCAATTTCTGAGAGAAATCTATAAGAAAGCATACCAACAAGTTTTCAACAGTAGGAATGGAGAATTTTCTGATGAGTTAGTTGAGGATGTCATTTGTAATATGAAGTTGTTTTAGCTCCGGAATTGCAGCCACTAATTTACATTGATTTTCAAACCAGAGAAGAAATCTTAGAGACTAAAACAAATTTTGAGTTAATGAAAAATAATTCTGTACAGTTAAGATTTAATTTATTTTAGTTTTTTAAGAAGAATCTTGATCATGTCCTGAATGATAAGTACATAAAAAACTATGAAGTTTCATTGGAACCAATGTAGCAGTCGTCTCAGTTTCTCCAAGACCTAATAGTTGATGTTTTGGATTATTTGTGTAGTCAACTTCTTGTTCCATTTTCTAGCTATGAGATTAAAAGTAGTCATGATAAAAACTTGATCAGGCAACCAACTTCACTATCTTGTTCAGTAGGAGTCTCATTACAAAGATCTTCTGCAAATTTGCAGTTAAATCAAAAGTTGTATGATGATATAGATAACATATGTGAAATACCCAATTATGACCTTGAATTTGTTGAATAATTTGAACACCAAGAAATAGGTCATGTTTATCAAGGTCCCATAACTATCTATATGGAGGAATTTTTCACTTCAGAATTCTAATCGAGTTCTAGTGCCTCTTTTGTTTTTTATGGTTCCAAAGCTCTTTTTTATGAAGATAAAACTGAAAATCAGTTTCTAGTGCCCTTAAAAGATCTAGTTCTGAGTTATGTTAAAAACAGTGAAAGAGTAGAGTTATTGGATCAACTTCTGGATTGACTTCATTGGCATTTTTCCATTACCTAATTGCACAGTAATTTCAGCATATTAGGGTAGGAGTGTGTGAATAAGCTCAACTTGGCGAGCATTCATTTCAACAATTTTTCAATTTGATTTTCAGCTTGGTTTCAGTTTTCAGTTTTAGAGTACAGTTCAGATTTCAGAGCGAATGTGATTCAGTTAAGGTTTGGAGCAAATTATCAATTGATTTTCAGTCACAGAGGTTTCATGACAGAACAGGTTGCAGGCTTGGGACCAGCCCAATGGATCATGCTACTTGTCTATGGTGTTCTTGGCACCTCACAAGGAGAGCACCATCCCCAAGTGGAGCCACTGTTAGAGTCCTATATTTCATAGTATCAAATGGTGACTGAGTATTTTCTCTTGGTAATTTCATATTGGAAATAATATTGTATTTTGCAAATGATTTCCAAAAAGAAAAAGAAAGGAGAAAACAGGCAGGGTCTGCACCATTAAGTTGCACCCTAGGTTGATGAAAGTAAGAATTAGATTATAATATAAAGTCAAAAAACAAAATATATTGCTTATGTGTCATTGGCGCATGTGTTTACCCAAATTCGGAAGGTGACATGGCAGTTTTTCAGGTATCATTTAATCCTTGCGCTAATCTCAGTGCCAGCATACATCTTGTTCTAGATCGATGGTCCTCATCCTTTTTTTAGACCCCCCCCCTGACCTTTCTACCTTTAATGATGGGTGTGGGGGGTCCGAAAATTTGTTTTCCCCCCACCTACGTGGTGCCTCCTCATTATTTTGGACCCCCCTCCTATTTCCTCTTACCACCTAACCCTCCTCCAAAATCTGCCTAAACCACCACCGGATACCACCATTTCCCCGCCAACACTCCCCCTCTCCCTACTCATCACATGTCCTCCACTCACTCTACCGCTCACCATCCCGCCTATCACATCATCCACCTATCCCTTCATTCACCCTACCGTCCAAATCTCTACCTCTACTTCCCTTCTTCCTACCACTTACACTCCCGCATCCACTCATCCCATCTCCCTATTAGACACTTGTCCACACATCATCATATCTGTTAGCCAATTAAATTTTCCCACATGACCATTGATCATCAGTTGTCCTGTAACGATCCCATGTCACTAAAAAGATATCCCAGTAACCATAAAACTCATCATTTTCCACCCTTCACAATTTTTTGCTTACTAAGAATAGATGAAGACAAAATCTTATTGGCTATTCAATATGTCAGAGATGCTAAATCGAGTTTTGTAATAGCTGTCAAGGTCTTGACAAATATCTACTAAGTTGAATATAATTGCATCTATGAAGTATATGATCAATTGAATGAGAGTCAAATCTAACCCGATATTTCCAGGCCGACAATTGAATATTGTTTTGTAATAAAAGATGGAATGAAAAATTGGTTAACAAGTGGCATCAATTTTCAAGGCAAAATATTACGAAATAGTTGAACTTTTTTCAGCAAGTCTTGACACCTAGCAGCAGAGGATCAATGAGAAATCAACCATTTCTAGATATTAATGCATGATGCTTGCAGAGATAAGCAAAATCATCAACGTCTGACATCAAATCAGCACTAAAAGTTTGAGCAGAAATGAAACAATTCTATATTGTTGTAATTAGAGATGCAGTTAGTTTATATTTTTCCTAAAATAAATCATGCTCATTTATGACAGGATCCTTTGTAAACAACTTATAAATACTTCCCATTTCGAAGTATTAGTTGTTGGGACCTATTCGTAGGATAGGATCAATATTGTAGAGTAGCTCACAGAACCTCCTTTGATCATATTTTCAATAATACAGTGCAACATGATAGGATTCTTGTCACAAATTTCATTAGTGAAGTGTATATTTCTCTGTAAAAAAACATTTCTTGTTATCACCATTGTTTTTTTTCTAAATTATTCCAAGAAGATAAAGAAACAAAATTTGTTTTAATGTACACTTTGTCTCTGGCTTGGAATAGTTTTTATGTTTTCCACTGAAGATTGAAAACAAAATTCTTAATTGCTCTATTTTTAATTGGATTTCTATACCTTTTCCATCTCTTCCATACATTAAAGATTTGAGGATCCAATGAATTTTCCTACCCTGCCCTGCAATATTATCATGTTAACCTTGTTTTGATCAATTCTAAACTGTGACTCCATTTCCCAATGGCCTTCCCTTGTTGTTCCAACCAAATAATTTTAAAACCAAACCTTGCAATATCATAACTAGCTTAAAATTTCCAACAAACAAAGCTAAATATTATAGAGAGATCCCTCTCCAATTCTAGGAGGGATAGATCCTGAACTCCAAAGTGGTTTTGTGGTTACCTCTGTTCATTTCTTCTTTAGCCTTATGTAGTGGCCAAATAAATTAAACATCTATTCATAAGATTATCATTTACCCAAAATAGATTGCATCATATCCAACATCATCCTAATAGTATTTTAAACATTCATAAAATTCTCCATTCTCACAATGTGTCGCATCATATACATCATCATCAATAACATTTAAACATTCGTAAAGTTTACATTCACATAGTAGATCGCATCATATACATCGTCATCAATAACATTTAAACATTCATAAAATTTACATTCACGTAGTAGATCGCATCATATACATCATCATCAATAACATTTAAACATTCATAAAAGTTCATAAATTTAAAGTTTAAGTGTATCACTTAATAGTTTCATTGTGTCTAGAAAATAAAGTATATAGGCCTCAGGTAATCCTGGTTGTCTAAGTCAAAAGGTGGTGTTACAT
>JASDQU010248884.1:6455-16506 GCA_032191745.1 Picea mariana
TGAACATTAAAATATAACTAATGTATCTGGTAAATATTAAAATATAACTTATACACTTGAATATTAAAATCTAAATAATGCACTTTTACCAAAATGAGTAATAAAATAGAATTAATGCATATTTTGATCAAGGTGAATATTATTTTAACAACATGACTTAGTACATAACATATGAAATGAGGAAAAGTCTCAAACGACAAACGACACCAATTATGAGACCATGTTCACTCCAATCCATAATATACATTTATCATGGAGGGGAATCATAATATCATTGATAAGGTCAAATTCACTCTAACTCAAATCATTTTTTATGAGAATGTTGTGGTCTGCTAGGGAGTAAGGACTCTGCATCCTCATTCATTTTTTATGAGAATGTTGTGGTTTATTAGGGAATAAGGACTTTGCATTCTCATTGTGTGCATTGTTACTCCCCTTTCACTTAGGGGTAACTAGAGGAGATCACGGTTCATGGTCCTCAATGAAGACGTTGATCCCGAAGATGATCATCAACATTCTCCATAAGCAACGACCCTTCATATGCCTCCCCCCTCATCATTTCTCATCTTAGCTGTCTCACTTGATCATCATGGTTCCTTGGATAACGATGGCCTAGCACACATGAGGTACACTAGTCATTGTATCATATAAAGTGTTACATTTAATGCATCAAGCATTTTGGTGGGGATCATGGGTTGAAGTCAGATAATGGATCATGATTACTTGGAAGTTATGCTTTTTCCCTTGTTTCACCTTGGTGGTTATCATAGGTGTCCTAGTTCAGTGTTGTCACTCTTGGGGTAAAGGGGTACTACTGGGAGGCCTTGAAAGGGGTAAAGTGTCACTCCCTTCCATACTTAACACTTTTCATCTCGATTCCTTCTGTTGTCTTACCTTATAGGAATGGTTATTACATGTACCCCAAAAAGGCCCATGGCTCATTCTCCTATAAGAAGAAGGTATAGAATGTCGAGGTTGATGTAGTTGCTATAAAAAAATGAAAAGAAAGCATGTTATAAAAGAGGGATAATAAATGACCAATTAAAAAGCTAAATGTTAGCTTGAGCTCCGCCCCCTCGCTATGAGGTGATCGTCCATAGTCCTAATGCATTGAATGCATATCAATCAAAAGGACTTAATCCTAGTCAGAAAAATAATGAATGCTTGAAACATGAAAATGGGACTTGCAAAACAATAAAAGAATATCAAAAGGAAAGAAGGAGTTTGGAATACATACACTACCGAGGAAAGGGTATCTCAAGMARCAAGCACTTCCTCTATAAAGGCACTCACAGAAATGGTCGGAGCATGGTTACCTTGCATGTCAGTGACTCCATGACCATGAAGTAAACCCCATGTCAAATCATTCATTATACTTACACTTTGAAGGGTTTCTYGGGAACTACTCCTATACTTGGTACTGGCACACCTAATAGGATCTTGTGATGGCCCTCCCATACCTAAACTTGGAAAAATACATAAAATCTTGAGCTAGTGTGAAGTTTGAAGAAGATACCTAATGGGAATTGCTTACATGGCTCTTGAATTAAGTAGTGCCTTACTTTGCATGATTCTAATGATTGTTGTATCTTGTAATGCTTGATTTACTTGATTATGTGGGCCTTGTTGATCATGATGCACCCTTGACATGGTCCTTTAGAGGATTTTTTCATGATGATGACCAAGACGTTTTTCATTGTACAGAGGACGTTGCACACCCGATACAGAGCATTGGGTCCTATTATGATTTGACTTTCCCTAGGACACCTTTCCACATCTCCTAGACCTTAGACGTTGGAGAGATGAGCTTTGATATTGCATATACAACTTGATGTGCCATTGAGAGGGTAGGAAGCCCATAGTTTGGACAATGCACCTCTTAAGCATATTAGGGTTTGACTGGATGACATTGCACTTGGAGATGATTGTACACTTCTTTGGAGAGGTTGTTCAACCTTCCTCCCTCATGACGTCATGCCCTAGCCCTTGGACATTGCACCTGTGATGATGACATCATGGTTTGATGCTTGTTGAGTTGGCCTAGCATGATGTCATCCCTTTGATGATGAGTTGATACTTGAAGATGATGAGACGTGACCTTTGGATGAGGATATGTGACACTTGACGATGCTTTGCACCCTTTTATTGAGAGACACAGCCTTTCGAGGGATCGTTTACCCTTCTATAGGATGATGTCACCTTCCTTTTAAGCTCTCACACTCACGCGTGTCACTTTCCAGAGCACATTTTGATGTATTTTAATTTCATCTTTGTATTGGAGGCTCTTTTGGGGGTTATCCTAGACCTATACATCCTGTATCATGGACATTTTACATTTTTAGGGCTTTATGAGAGGAAAAGCACTAAAGTTTCCTCATATAAAATGCTAGCACTTTCCTCCTTAGCAATTCATAAGTCACACTTGTGGAGAATCACTTCTATAGTCTTCTTTTACTCTTTTCTCATGATGGAGTAATTATGCACGCCTCTTGGAGAGTGATCTTGTCGATGCTTGTCTTTTTTTGTGTGGATGATTCATGATTTAGGGTTTCTTCATGCATAGTGACTTGGTATAGTAAGTGTTTTTTCCAAGTATTTATGTTTATTCATGTTGTTTTAAGTAAATGCTCTATTAAATTGTTTATAAGTTGCATGTTATCTTGTTTCCCTTGGACAATTTTGTTTGAAACCATAAGAAAGATTGTAATTGTGCATCCCCACCCTTGTTATTATTCACCTTAAGCTTGTTGAAGCATATAAGGCCAAATTTAGGGATTGCGATTGTACATCCCCCTAAAGTTGTATTTATTGGTTAAATTATAGGGCTTGCAATTATACTACTCTATTGTTTACCTACGTTTTCACCTTGATCTCTTGTTAAAAGTCATAGAAGACATAGGATGGAATTAGGGATTGTGATTGTACATCCCCCTAATCTTGTATTCCTAAAGGATAAACCTAGGGATTGTGATTCCACATCCCCCTAGAATTTAACCCATGAGTTTTCTTTCCCTTTTAATCCCCTTGAAGTTGTTTCATTGACTCCATATGCCCAAGGATTTAAGAAGGCACTAGTATTTCTCTTGTTGCAAGTGACCTAAGACCCTAGTTTTAGCTCTCTCCCTCTCCCACCGACTTGTGTTAATTTTAGGACTTTGTATTGCATCCTCATTATTTTCATCCCTAACCCATCTTCTTGCATTGTTTTATTGAAATTACCTCTAACATCATCTGTTGTTGCATTAGTTGCATTTTCAGCCATTAGGGTTTGACATCTTGCATCTATTTAACATAGTTTCATTCCATTTAGTTTCAACAATCACTAGTTAATGGTTTGTTAGTATTTTATCTATCTCCAGGCACATCTTTCATTGCATTCTTGCTAAATTTAGGACCATTTATTTGTTGTTGTTATAAACTTGTTATGTGCTAAAGTGTATCATCTTTATTTCAACCTTTTCTTTTCTTTTTATAGCTAGTGTTTCAGAGCATTTATTTTACTCTTTCAACTTGATTGATTGTCTTAGAACACCCCCTCTCACACACATTTAATTTACTTTGTCTAGTTCACCTTGGCATTGCCTTGAACCTTGACCTAACTAGTGAAGTAACCACGATAAGGGGTTGTAGACTTGCCTTATCTTGCTATAATATCCTTTGAGGTTGGTAGGGAAGCATATATTGTGTTGGATATCTATCATTCACTAAAACGAAGTAATTGCTTACTTAGGTGATAGCGGAAAACACTTCCATATGTTACACTAGTCAAGCATCTTTTAAAGGCTTTACACAAGTGATAGATTTTGTGATAACACACTCCCTAGACATTGTTTATGGGTGACCTCCATAACTTGATTGACGAAATTGTACAACTCTGTGGGGGAGGCCACGTCAAGTTCAACCTGGTATACACAAAGGGAGTTGATAGTAGGTGGGTAAGCCTCCACCTCTCCCGATGGAACCTGTGCTACCTACTTTTCAGTGAATCCCTACCCATATAAAGGCTTATTTAGCAAGGGAAGCATATGTTCTCGCATGCATACAAGAACCAAAAGATCACATAACATTGTCATGTAACATAAATAAATCATAATTATGCATCATATTATTAATGTTGAGATTTGTATTCTTCTAACCCCATCTTGGTCCACATAATTTGACTCACTCTAGGAGACTAATGTATCTATATGGTCTTCTTATCACACTAGGAATTTGGTTAATGCATCATGATAATCAAACATGTCAATTTTGTGTCATGTAATTTTTATCCAATTTCACAATTCAAAATATTTCTTATTACCATTTTACCCATTCACAACCACAATGTGAATACCAATCAAGTTACCTAACCATGTGCCAGTATGGATTACAATTCATCTCAAAGCATACCATTCTAGTCATGAAGGTTCAATAAATCAATATCCATTCATAATCTATGTTCACATCAACATATCCTATCATTTTGAACATGCATAGTATATCATTAAATAAAGTCAACTAGAATCATCCAAAGAAATATCCATCATAGTAAAATTCAGTCCCCTAGACACCTGGAACACCCTCAAAGTAAAAACATCAAGTCTACTAAAAAATGAGGCATTACACACTACCCTTCTTTAGAAAAAAATTGTCACAAAATTATTATGCAATTAAAAAGGGAAATTCCTTATGCATTAAATCTGTGTCCTCCTAGGTGGAAAAACTAGGACTATGAATGTCCCTCTAGACCTTAACTTGGTCTACCAATCAACATTAGAGCTACCAATTTTACCAATCCAAGATGTGATTGGTTTGGCCCTCGGGACCCCCTCGTCTAAAACTTACAAATTTCTCCAATTGAGCACATGAGATCGGTTAGAAACATAAGGCCTCAAAATGGAAATATAAAAACATCATGAACATGGTTTAGGTGGTGGCAAAGCTAGATGGTAGGAAATTGGCCCTAGTGTCTCAACGATATTAAATGTCCCACCAATTGCAGTGATATCTTGGCTCCTTTAAAAAAATTAGTAGAGATCTTTTTGGGTCTCACACATAAGAAGACTTGATCTCTCACCTGATAAATCCTATCTATCTTATGGGAATCCATGTAATTGTTCTATCTATCTTGTACTAAAGGTTATTCTATTAAAGGTAGGTAAATAATTAATGGTACTATCTGTTATCACTCCAAGAAACCCTTTGTGGTTGCAGACCAAAGGTGCTTGGTAACTTAAGAAATAGATGTTTTTTGTATTTTGTGAATGTGGATCAATGGGACAACTCAATTCAGATTATAGCATTCAAACATGAAAATGATAAACAAATAGACAGTGCTCTCAAAGATTGATTAATCAACATATAACTTTAAAGTGGGTGAAGAACAGATTGTAACTAAACCAGTACAATGTAGGGTCTAAGAGACAATCAAGAAACCTATTATCAGGCTATGAGCTAAACAATGGGATAACAGCCATTCAAAGCTTGACCACACAGATAATAGTACAGAAAGAAGGATGGAAAGCTGACAATCAAAATTGAAAGGAACCTGTGATCTGTATTAACATAAAAAGTCTGAGTACAATAGCAGACTACTCTATCCAAAATCGAACCATTGTTTGATATCAAAACAGGCATTTATAGCCTTTACAAATGGTTACACAGATCCTAAAAACATGGATCTGTCATTAAATAAAAACAGTTCTATTCTACTTAAACAACTTTGAAATTAAAGTCTTCAATAACTGAACTGATTGTTCGAATTGTCTTCAGTATACAACAGTCACCATTTGCTTCCTCCAGCTTTCAGCATCTGTAATGTGATGAAGTAGCATGACACCTGTATGTGACTTTTCCATTTTCCAAAATTTATGGCTGAGTTTTAGGATATGGTTTTGAACGTGTAACCAAAATCCCTCGAATCCTTGAGGTTGAACTTCTTGCATGCAATTTAATGGTCCACTGATACATTGGCATATCTTCAAAACATATTGGAAATAAACTGTTGCATTTTCGGCCTCAAAACTTGCTTGCCCAGCTTTCAACAGCGCAACCGTTTGGAATTTTCACGGGTTNTAAAGTCTTCAATAACTGAACTGATTGTTCGAATTGTCTTCAGTATACAACAGTCACCATTTGCTTCCTCCAGCTTTCAGCATCTATAATGTGATGAAGTAGCATGACACCTGTATGTGACTTTTCCATTTTCCAAAATTTATGGCTGAGTTTTAGGATATGGTTTTGAACGTGTAACCAAAATCCCTCGAATCCTTGAGGTTGAACTTCTTGCATGAAATTTAATGGTCCACTGATACGTTGGCATATCTTCAAAACATATTGGAAATAAACTGTTGCGTTTTCGGCCTCAAAACTTGCTTGCCCAGCTTTCAACAGCGCAACCGTTTGGAATTTTCACGGGTTAGCTGTTGAAAGCTATCGCTTTCCACAGCTAACGGGTAATGAAATAGTAGCCTGGCACTGTTGAAAGTCCCGATAGTGCACAAAAAGAGCCTTCGCCTTCAAAATTGATTTCAAACCAAAATCAGTTGGCATTTGACTTCTCACCTTGCATATTGACGACCACCTGAGCAAGAACTTTCAGGTCTGGATGAGACCTTTGTTTCAGCTTTTGTTTCAACCCCCGATCTTCTTCTTGAGGTGTTGGGAAAGCAATCTTAAGCTGTTGTAGTTCTTAGTGAGCTTTTCCTTCCTCTTTTTGTCTTTAACACTCTCCTTGGCCAATCTTTCAAACACTGCATTTGTCTTGGAAAAGTTATCAGATAATTTTTTATACCTATCCTTAATCACCCACTCCAAAACTTCCTACTGGGCAATCACCTCCTTAAGATGTTTGATCCTTTGAGACTTATTTGACTTGGGGTTTTTTGATGATTCTCCCTGCTCTGTCTGATTGAAAGTTTCATAGTTCTGTGCACATTCGGCTGATTGCTCAGAACTCTTAATGGCAGGGCACTGATCTGGCTGCTCAGATTCTGAATATGAATAAGGTAAATTAAGGATGTTCTTCCCTGTACTCTGCTGTGTAGGATGTCCTGAACTCTGTTGTATAGTCTTCTCTGTAGTCTGCTCGAAATTCAACTTTCTCTTCAACCTGTGAGGCTTCATTCCAGATATCCTGTCCTCTGAAGGTCCTGGTAAGGCCCTTCTTCTCCTTGAATTGCTCTGAGGAGAGGATTGCTTCTTTGCACCTGCCATCTGTTCATTTGCAGTCTGATTCTGGGTTTCAAAACCTTCCTAGAACAGGAAGTGCTCCCAGCTCCTCTCTTGTTGTTTCAATTCTTGCAAGATGATCAATTTTATGAGGCCAAGGTGACATAGAGTGGTTTTCACGCTCAAAGGTTGGGCTCTAATTCTATTGCATACCTTAGTCAAACTGTGATATAAGAAATAAGGCAAATTGATGGGGGTMTTTCCTGTGAAGTGATCCAAGAGTTTAAAGTGATACATCATCAATTTGTCGTATCTTCCCTCTGCTGTAATGTATAATTGAATGCCTTTGAATAATTCTTGCCACTCTTCATCTAGATATGAAATGAGCATACCTTTCTTCCACGCTTTGTGCTTGTACCCATCTTTTAAATAGACCCTGAAATCTAGATTCTTAGGAGCAGTGGTTTTAAACCATTTTTGACCAGTTCTGGGCAATCCTGTAGCTGCAGCAATGACAGCCTCATCCACTTTGATTTCCACAGAGCCGATGCGAGCTTTGTTGCCATCAAAAGCCTTGGCAAAGGCTTCAGCTGTGGCCTGGTGGCACCCAACTTGTAACCTTTCTGCGAATTCCATGCACCCCGCATTTGAAAAATGCCTCTAGACCTCGGGATGTGATTGCAAAAAGGATAAGTTATCCAATTCTCACTTGAGTAAAGCGCCACTGCGTTTTCTCGCCATCCTGCAGCTCATAAAACTTGATAACTGTAACCCCTGTAACTGTCAGTCGAGCCAAGGTTCCGCGCTGTTGAAAGCAGTTTGGGCTTCGGCTCTGTTTTGAATCAAATGAAAGCTTCGACAGTATTTTGGAAACGGTTTGTGATATGAAACCTCTGTTTGATTTGATGGTGTCCGGCTGGCGATACCTCATTAGTACCTGCATCGCCAAACACGAACTTTCCATTCCGGATGTGATGAGCGTTGAGCGTGGGTTCTGGAACAGATTCAAATTACAGTCATATCCTGACATGCGTGATTTAGTTTCTATGATTGCCCACTCCTATCAGCGCATGCTTTAGATTTGTTCTGACGTGGGGGTGATCACATCATCATTGTTTTCATACGTGGATATCACGCACGTAATTCCCGCTTCGTGCAGCAACAACCCGTGGAGAACGCCTTTGCCAAACGCTCGCTTGTCACTTTCACCAGCGCGTGACTCTGCGAAGAAACCCTTGTTATCTGCTGAAAGTATGCACTTTCAATAGCGCACCACTTTGTAGAAGACACTCCTTAGTTGCGTAAAGTAATTACTTTCAACAGCGCGCCATATCAATCAAAATCGCTCCTTAGCTGCGGAAAGCGTGTACTTTCCACAGCGCGCCACTCGAGAACTGATTTTCAAAACCTTTTAATATTTGTCACTTTCAACAACACGTCAACTGATGAAATGATCTCCTTAGTTGTTGAAAGTGGGCACTTTTCACAGCGCACAATGAATCTTTGAAAACACGTTAGCTGTGGAAAGTAAAAAATTACAATTTTGAAAGAGAAGTCTTTATGGGTCAATTATTTTCTAAAACACACCAAAACCAAAAATTTTCTTAGCTGTAAAAACTCAAAAAATGACTTGAAGATACTACCTAAAGCTATGATATCCAACACAAAACTCAACCGAAAGGACGGTTTCATTTTGGGAGTTAACATTTGGCTCCAACTGGGATGGGCATCTCCCTGTGAGGTGACCAAGAACCTAGCTAGACTCAGTAGCCTTATTGTAATCTGAAAAATAGTTGCTAGTACCATTGGGCATGGAGTTATTTGAATGACAAAAGTAAAGAAGACAAAACTGAAAAGAAAATATGTACAAGAAGAACCTGGCTTCAAGGAAGCCTTATGAGAAATAGATCTTCAGGAAGCGCCCGTTGAAAGGGACCCCTGAAACTGGCTCGCCTGAAAGAGTTTGAAGAACGAAGGTGTTGTTCTGCTGCACCTCTGTTATGACAAAAGGACCTGTCCAAAGAGCCTCAAATTTTCCCTGCTTCCCTTTCTCCTGCCTTGCTGCATCCCACTTTAAGACCATGTCCCCTGTTTTGAATACATCTGATTTGACTTTCTTGTCGAAATTTCGCTTGATCATTTTCTGATGCAATTCAGTTTTTTCTAAGAGCTTCTCTCTATCTTGTTGCAGTTCTACCAAATCATGGATTCTCCTAGTCAAATCACTCGGTTCGGCATCCGTTTCTTGTAAGAATTTTGCAACTGGTAATGCAAGTTGAACAGGAAATATGGCCTCAGTACCATATACCAACTTGAAAGGAGAAGTACCAATTGATTTCTTACATGTTACCCTGTCAGCCCACAAGGAAAACTTCAGTTTGGAATCCCAACCTCTGCCATTTTGTTCAAGCAACTTCTTTATGATCCTGACTAAACTCTTGTTTGAGGACTCAGCTAAACCATTTCCTTGCGGATAGTAGGCTGTGGAATGTACCAGCTGAATTCCCATCTCTTCACACAATTTCACCAAGTGTTTATCTTTGAATGCAGAAACATTATCAGCGACCAATCTCTTGGGGCAGCCAAATCTGGCGAATATGTTCTCCTGCAGAAAATTTATGATGACAGTGTGATTGGCGTTCAGGGTGGGAATAGCCTCAATCCACTTTGTAAAGTAATTAGTGGCAACCAGGATCCACCGATGCTGACCACTAGAAGGCGGATGGATCTCACCTATGAAGTCCAGGCCCCACTGCTGGAAAGGTCCTGTGACCACTATAGGTTTGAGAGGAAGGGACTTCAGTTGTTTTTTACCTTCGAATCTCTGACATTTGTCACATGTTTTCACAAATTCGTACACATCTGAAAATAAGGATGGCCAATAGTAACCTGATCTTAAGAT
>JASDQU010248885.1:0-12028 GCA_032191745.1 Picea mariana
TCCTTGGTACCCTTAAAAGTCAATCTGAGGGAACGTGTGTTGACGCAACTCCAAGGAGACAGTTGGTATTTAGAGGTTACTTCAAACCTCCAGAGTGGGAGGAAATTAGATCCAAAGTATGAAGGATTAGTCTAGAAGCAGACAAACTATTGAGATATCGGGGAAGGATGTACATCCTTGAAGATGGATATATTCGAAGCATCATACTGAAGGAAGCCCATAGAGCACTTTATTGTGTGCATCTAGGTGTGAAGAAGATGTACGCAGACATGAGGAGGCTCTTCTTCTGGGTAGGCATGAAGCGCAATGTGGTCCATTCCGTTGCCAAGTGCCTAGAGTGTCAACAAGTGAAAGCCGACCACCATCATCCAGCAGGCCTCCTACAACCACATGATGTTCCTATGTCCAAGTGGGAAGTCATTTCTATGGATTTTGTTGTGGGGTTGCCACTCACATCTCATAGACACAATTCTATTCTTGTGATAGTTGATAAGTTAACCAAGAGTGCTCATTTTATTCCAGTTAGAGACACTTACGATGTCATTGATGTGGCACGTGTGTTTGTAAGTGAGGTCATCCGTTTGCATGGGATACCTAAGAAGATCATTTCAGATAGGGATTCCAGATTCACTTCTAGGTTTCGGACAAGTTTACAGTCAGCGTTGGGGACTCAGTTGAACTTAAGCACAACTTATCATCCTGAAACAGATGGGCAAACTGAGAGAGTAAATCAAGTCATGGAAGACATGCTTAGGATGTATGTCACGGATAATCAAACCCATTGGGAGTGTTGGAGCCACCTTTGTTTTTTGGCCCGTTTTGAATTTCATATCTTAATGCTCGAAATCAAAAGATGGTTTTCATATTTTCCTTCTTTTGATCCAAAATCTCTGAAGTCTCATTACATGAGCGGCGACGGTTATCATACTCTCAAGGCGAGTTCTACTTTTCGTTCAAATGATTTTCCCTTTTGTATGTCGGATGTTATAGATCACATAGTTCACAAGTCCCGAACAACAAAACGACGAAATCACTTTAAAGCTTTACCCAGGTCAGTAACAAGAGTAAAATTTTTCTAATTTACGGTTAAGCATCATCGGGGTTTCGCGTCTCAGCGTTTACTAACTCCAAAAGTCTTACTGTTGTAACCCCGATAGTTGAAACCATGAATTTCTTGTTTTGGTAACCCGTGTTAATGACAAAGGTAAGATTAGCCGTAGTTAAGCTCTGTCGAGAATTCACAACTCGACGTGTTTTCATTTAAAAGTTACACTATCAAATCCTCGAGTCGCGATCTCGCGATTTCGCAACTCGACATACGAACTTATCGGAAGCTATACCTTTGAAGCTCCAAGTCGCGAAGTTGCGATATAAATAATCACGCAATTAATTAAGCGCCTAATCATAATTACGTTTTTAACCAAAGATAATCATCGCAATATCGGGTCTTATAGGTTCAAAGGGTTGAAGCGAAAACTCTCGATGTAGCGAGTATCAAAAGATTAATTAACACTGATTAAACCTAATTAATTGAGCTAAGCTAGCATTTCTCGTGATTTGATGCATACACAATCTATGAGGCAGTCTTAATTTTTCCTTACGCCAACTGACATTTCGAACCACCAAAATTTATGGCATTAATTAGAAACAAGGCGAATCGACAAGTAAGGATCGCATTTTTATTGCTAAAAGTGTATTTAAGCATGATTTGACCGTTCTGTTATTGAAAAGTACCGAGTTTTTGAATATATAGAGCTGTTATTTGTTATCACAAAGTCATTTCTATATTACGCAGAGAAAACTTTTCTCAGCGAACTAATTTCTGTATGTATACATATTTTTATCGCAGAAGAGCTAAAGCAGGATCCCCCGCCATGGCCCCGCGAAAAGCGTCTAAAGCCAACGTTGAGGTTTCAAGACAAGTTTCAGACAACGTCACTGATACTTCACCTCAAAGTGTTGACTCTATCAGGACGTGGTCATTTGTTTCTGATGTTCTACAGTCCGAATTGGTAAATTATTCTGATGATTCCAGTGACAATGAAAAAGATGACCTAACCACCAAATATAAGATCAATTTCCAATCTGGAATGCATAAAGTAGCGGCCAGGGGCATTAGACCATGTGGACATACCAACTAGAACCATCATCAATGAACAGAAAGTCACTATTGGGACTTTCAGACTCGAACAACTGCAGGCTATGTACAAGTTGCCTACCATGTCGGACCTTACATACGATGCTGAATTCTTGGAGAGCTTCAAATAGAAGGAATGTGTGAAATATGACAAGACCATGTCTATTTTAATCAGAGATTGGGTTTCACACCCTGCGAAGTTCAGTGCAGACAGTAACAGTATATAGTCAATAGCTTCCTTGGAACCGCAGTTCAAATATGTAGCTATGATGACCTGCAGACTATACGGGAGAGAGGACACCTCACATTTCTTTCTTTAGTGGGTGTCTCTAGTACATTTAGTTGCCGAAGGTTGTTCCTTCGACTGGGCTAAAATGTTGTCTGATAGCTTGACCAGTTGAGTTACAGAGTATCGGGCGTAGAGGGAGAGAGAAAATATTGCTTCATTCTTTATGTATGCATACATTATGGACGCCGTGTGTTTTTTAACACCCTTTCCCTTAATGAGTTGGAGTTGGACTCCATCAAAGGCTGAGCCCATCCACGTCTATCATTCAAAACTGTGGGAAAACAAAGTGACAGATTTTGTGTATGAAATCTTCAAGTGGGTAATGGTACTACTGCATGTCACTATTTTCGGCCACCCACCACCCAGGATCTCGGACAGTATAGCGACGAATCTGAGCAATATAGATGACTAGTATGTAGAAGAAAAATTCTCATATCTCAGGGTTTTCGAGGCTTCTGTTCCCCCGCATGCATTACCATTATTCATACCCAACAAGTTGGCTTGTCGTGAGGTTGCTAGGCAAACCGTAATTGGTGGCATAAGCAAGGAGCTTAAGGGATATTCAAAGAAGGTATGGCCACCTTTTCCTGTTCATTTAAATTCATATTTTTTATTAGATTTTGGGCATGCTAAAGCTGAGGCAACAGCCCTGGAAAACCTAAAATTGGTTCATATTGAATTCAAGAAGCACGATCTACAAAGGGTCGTAAGTAATCACTTGGCCAGTTGTGGACTCAAAAGGTTCAAACACGAGAATTCACCCTCGGATGATTTTTTCCGAGGTGCAAGATCCTATGCCAAAATTTTGGTTCGGATACAAGCCCTGGCACCCGAAGAGAGGGCCGATGTTCTAAAATTCCAAGAACATCGACGCAATTGTCTTCCTGCAGTATTTCGGGGTGAAACTCCAAGTACAGCAGAGGCGAAACAAAAAGAAGCCGAAGGGTCCAAAGATGCGACACCCAACCAAGAAAAACACCAAGACAGGGAAGAGCAAACTAGGAGTCCGAAAACAGAGATAAAGACTCCCAAGCCATCGAAAAAGCAGTCTCCAATCACTACTCCAGGGCAGCTAGCTAAGCAAATCGGAGGCCCCATCACCTCCATTACTCCCTTGTAGTCAACTCAGGGAAACATAGATGCATGGTGGATTTTAAATGAAGAATTGAGACCTATAAGGATGGAAGATCTCCCTCTGAATGAGTTCTTTTTCGATAAGAAGAGAAAGACTGTGGTAAAAAGAGAATTCTATTAGGAAGGGGGATAAACAACCAAGAAGTACAAAGTGTTGACCGATGGGAAAGACAAGAGGAAAGATGAGTTTTCTACAGAAATAGCCGGGACCTTAGGGGCATATGCTACAACAAACCAATTTTCAGTCGGGGTTTTGAAAAATTAGCTGAAGCGAAAAAATCGCCTCATCAAAACCTTAGAAACTAGACTAGCCACAACAGAGGAGGCTGCCAAGGACCAAGCGAGCACAGGAATAGAACAAGCAAAGATGGCCGATAAAAAGGAGATAGAGCTTCTCAAAACTAAGCTCGAATAAGCAGAGCTGGTGATTCAGAATGGTCAGATACAAGCGGGCCAACAAAAATACTAGATTGAAAAGCTACAGGCTAGAGTGGAAATCGCCGAAAGTAAAGTTATAGATATCGGGATGTTCCAGTCCCAGGCGATAGAAATTCAAAGCAGGGTTTCTGCAGCCCAGCGAAGTTTACTCGCCAAGGTAGAGATAATTCGGGACAACTACTTACTCGTTGATGAAGTATTGGAAAATTTATCTATTAGAGAAAGGGAAGCTGGAGCAGCTCGGGTCACTTTTCAGGAAGCTGTAATAGCTACAAACAACAGGGAATCAAGAAGTACTCCCAGGTTTTCCATTTCGGAGCAGACCAGAGGAAATATTTTATTGAAAGAATGGGATCACAGTATATCAGAAGGTAAACTGCAAGCCAAGAAGGTAATGAAATCCTTTGAAGAGGCTTTTGGTTCTATAGATGGTACTCTATTAAGTATTGATAACGAAGGCAATGCTGAGACATTGAGTCAAATGAATATAGTGACAATCTCTCTTGATATAAACGAAAAAGAAGAAAGGGATTCAGCCAAAATCTCACAAGTAACTATGGCAGACATAGTGCAAATAGATAAATGTATGATTAAACCAAGTGTGCAATTATGTGCCATTGACATCATAGACCGACAGATGGGAGAAAGGTTGCCGCAATTAGCCCGAGATTGTTACTCTTTTGAGGCCAATTGTCAAGCGGAACTGTCAAGGTTGATATCTCGGCTAGTGGAAAGATGTGTCACTTGTACCGAGCATGCGAGAAGGCAAGCTTCTGGTGCCAAATAAAGACAGAGATGAAGAAATGGAACGATTTCTCTCCTTCTTATCGTAACTGAAAATCTTGTAACGATTGAGATCCCATCTTATGTAAAACTGTATAAATATACCATAGAAAGAAAGAAAAGGGGCTGCACCTTTTTGTGTCGATTGTAATAGAGATTTTCTATTTTGAGAGTTAATATAAAAGCAAATCTGAAGATTCTCAATTCCGTCACGACTGTGTTATGAGTTTGTTTCCTTGTATCTCATATTTCATTTCATTTCGTATTTATATCTGATGAATGATTCGCTATAATTTAGTACAACCTCTACTATAGTGAATGAATTCTGGTTTTCTATATTGTTTACTATTTTTCCTCTGTATCATCTATCAGCAGGTATAAGACCAGTCAACACTTTAGAATTCTATATATATTTTATGCCTCATCAGGTTATTTCTTTACCTTTTTCTTCTTTTGTTTATAAGTGAGATTCTCCCTCGATAGGAGCCTTACACGATAGACAACTTAATGTTTTCTCCCACCTCATACATCTTTATTAAAATATAACTCAGTTACGGGAAAGGGCCTTTGGGTTGCACCCTATTTTCACTCATGGAATTGTAAACTCTCTTTTATACGACCGAAATTGAGACAACACCTAAATTTCCCCCAAAATCCGTTTATCTTTCTGTTCCTCTATGACTGTCCCTATAACTAGACAGCCTAATATCGAACCCGGACTATCAGATCAAACGCATATCGCCTTAAATCTTTTTGATACTATTCTTAAAACAGCCACTACCCGGGTTGAACTCGAACATTCATGGGTAGCGATTGAACGAGATATAAACATCCAGGAACAGTTGGAAGCTAGACAACCCCAACTCAGAAATCATCCCTAGCTTCCCTTGCCAAAGGTTGACATTTATTCCTTCTCTACCCCTTACTCACTTTCGGATGCCTAGACACTGTACTTCTAAGCCTTAAGTACAGACTCTGGAACAATAGGGAGAAGTACCTACCTTTGGTAGAGTTTGCCTACAATAACAATTTTCATAGCTCCATCGGAATGCCACCCTACAAAGCTCTGTATGGAAGACCATGTAGAACATCGTTGAGTTGGGATAGATTAGAAGACCAAGTAATAGTTGGGCCAGAATTGATTCAAGAGATGGAGGAACAAGTGATTCAAATTAGGCAGAGACTAAAGGAAGCATAGGATAGGCAGAAAATTTATGCAGATGCACACAGGACAGACTGAAGTTATGAAGTGGGAGACCATGTTTTCATTCATATCAGGCCTAACAAGAGTACCATACAGTTCGGGAAGGGGACAAAGTTGTCACCTCGATTTATAGGACCATTCAGAATCCAAGAGAAAATTGGACCCATTGCCTATCGTCTCGTGCTGCCGCCCCACTTGCATAAAACTCATAATGTTTTTCATGTATCTGTTTTACGTGATTATGTTGTTGATGAATCACATAAGCTAAATTGGAAGGAATTGTAGGTATCAGACATAGGAACCCTCACGGTAGAACCGTTATGCATATTGGACCATAGAGTTCGACAACTCAAGAACCATCTGGTAGACCAAGTTAAGGTCCAGTGGGACAAGTATAGTCCAGGATCTGCTACTTGGGAAGACGTCGAGACACTATGACGAGATTATCCCTCACTTTTTTTACCACCTCGAGAATATGTTTCTCAAAGGTTGGGTGTATGTAACACCACCTTTTGACTTACACAACCATGATTACCTGAGGCCTAAACACCTTTATTTTCTATTCACAGTGAAACTATTAAATGATACACTTGAACTTTTAAGACATATAAATTTTTTGAATGTTTAAATGTATTTGGATAATGATGGATATGATGCGATATATTGTGTGAATGTAAATTTTATGAATGTTTAAATAATATTGATGATGATGGATATGATGCGATCTACTATGTGAATGTAAATTCTATGAATGTCTAATTGTTATTGATGATGATGGATATGATGCGATCTACTATGTGAATGTAAATTATATGAATGTCTAATTGTTATTGATGATGATGGATATGATGCAACATATTGTGTGAATGAGAATCCTATGAAGGTTTAAATGCTATTTGAATGATGTTGGATATGATGCCATCCATTATGTAAATGATAATTTTATGAATGGGTGTCGTTAATTGAATTATGGGATATTATGAGATCTATTTCTAACTTGAAATTTTTTATGTTAAAGTTGTTGGTACGCGGATATCGAATTGAAATTATGGTGGTATGCAATTACATGATGATAATGCATAGAAATGTATGAGTTTGTGTTACAGACTAATCTACAAGTTATGGGCTATGAAATAGCCAAGGGATAATGATGATGGAAGTGGATGTCATGACCACTGGCCGAGAAATAATATGGTATGAATCATTGTATGTGAAATTATATTGGTATGGATGAATTGCTATGATATGTGGACCAGTGCAGGATTTCAGGTGGTAAGATTGCCCAAAACTAAATAGATGATGACAAAACTCCCAGCAACACGGTGCCATTATATATTCCATTGTAGGGTGTGGACCCTAGTCCTATTAGGAGGGGTGGAGGTATTTCCCACCGTGTATCCTCCGAAACCTGAAGTCATGGGAGGATGATGTTAGCTCACGCTCTCTTAGACGTGTGATGATGACTGTCAGTTGCCTGTTGGGGAAGCTTGTTCAAAATAGCGACACTTCCACTTACGGGTTCTATTTGGAGTTAGGTCAATATACTTGATGCTCCAAGATAGTCCAGCAGAGGAAGGATAGGAATGGAAGATGGAAGTAAGTTAGGGAGGAAGGATGAGTAGAAATAGTTGAGAGTGTATGGAGATTTGCCCTATGTTGGAACTTATTGTTTTCCTTCTAAAAAGAAAATGCATATATATACGAATATTCATAATTATGTAATTAAACTACAATTGTGTAAATAACATTGTTGAGCTAGATAATTGAAATTAAAGGATTTCGCAAACATTTGATTGGTTTATTTTCTTTTATAAAATGAATAGTCTTGTTGAAGGGATTGGATGCATATGTAAATTACTATAGAGATGATAGTTATTGATATTAGTACATGAACGAGACTTGTATGTACTAGCTACACATGCATTTCTTGCGCATGCACACTAGTATGAATGAGTTTCTTGGCTTACTTACTAATAATGACGGTTATTTGTTATGAATGTGTGAACCATGTTTCTTTTCCCTTGTATCATAAAATACCTTAACTTCGAGACGAAGTTTCCTGAAGGGTGGGTGTATGTAACAACCCTAGTGAAATAGTTTCATAGGGTTTATCAAGTATAGTTAATTAAATAATTAACTGTCCTAGTGTGTATTAGTTAAATAACGATTATTTATTTATTTATTTTTTAATATATGTTGACTAATTAATTAATTGATTAATCAACACATTTAAGATTTGGGTAAAGAATTAAAGGCTTAATAACTTTAATTTATTTATTATAAAACTTTACGTATGACAGGGGACATGGTATTGAATGGAGGGATAAGGTGGGTGGCATTAAATGAAGGAAGAGGCGGTGAATGGGGAAGGATATGACTCGGCAAAGGCCTTCGGGAGATGATTATGAAATTTTGGGAGAGGAGCATTATTGCAGGGGAAGGATTGTATTTTCTGTGGATATTTTTTTGGTTTTGGATTTGGGTGGATTGTTATAGGGGTGCACCAGGTTGCTGGGAGTTTTGGGCTCAGGGGTTAGGAATCCTCATGGAATCTTGGAGCTAGGGAGCCAGACAGGCTCTGTTCCTAGCTGGCAGGGAGGAAGATTCGGTTTTGGGCAGAGTTTTGGGTAGAGCAGCAGAGAGGACAACCAGAGAGCGGGAATTTAGCATCAGACAGAGGTATTTTTATTTATGTATTCTCATGAATATGTGGTGTTATGTGGTTTTTACATAAGCTTATTTACATGCTGTTAATAAATCTAATTTATGTTGAATAATAAATGATTATAGGTTATGATTAAATTGTACAGGATATAATATGTTTTTATTCAATATTTTAGCTTGTGTTTTATAAGGCTCTGTGGGGACAGAGACCTTACAAATCTTTTTGTTCTCTTGTACTATGGTATGGAGCTTTCTTTGGTTATGGAGTACATTATGACGATGTGCTAGCTATTGGAGGTCTTTTTCTAGCTATTTATGGTGGTTTATCTTGACATGTTATGGTTTATATTTTTTCTATTTGGATAGGTAAGGTATTTTACTTGTTGTTATCATTTGTAATTGAAGCTCAAGGTTGATTGTTGCTAAGGATAGGCTGGGAATATAAGTGCATACACCCCTACTCTAGCTCCACCATAATTTTAAGCATAGAATTATTGTTTGCAAGGGTTTTCTAAGGAAGTGTAAGAACATACACCCTGTTGTTCAAGAGTCTGTACTTAAGGCTAGAAAGTATAGGGTCTAGGCATCCGAAAGTGGTGTGAAAGATAAAAAGGGGAAGGATCAACCTTTGGGAAAGGAAGCTAAGGTTGATTTCTATGTTTCCTCTGTCTCGCTTCCAAAAGTTATTGGATGCTTATATCCCGTTCAATTGCGGTCCATGAATGTTCGAGTTCTACCCAGGTGGTGGCAGTTTTAAGTATGGTGTCAAAAAGGTTCAAAGCGATGATGGTTTGATTTGACAAGCCGGGTTCAATATTGGGTTGTCTGGCAACGGGAACAGTCATAGAGGAACAGGGAAAATTAAAGGAAAGTTCGAGGTTTAGGATGCTGCCTCAATTTTTTGATCATATAAAGAGAACTCTCGAATCTGAAATCACAGATAGAAGGAAAACCAAAGGCCTTTTCTCGTACCTGAGTTAAAATTTAATAAATTGTGTATGAAATATGAGAAAACATCAAGTTGTCTACAATGCAAGGCTCCTTTCGAGGGAGAATCTCACTCTGTAAACAGAAGAAGAAAAAGACAAGAAGAAATCTGACGAAGCATAAAATATAAAGATCTAAAAAGTTCATAGGTCTTGTACCTACTGATAGCCGAGACAGAGGAAAAACTACAAACGATTAGATGACTAAAAGTTGGTCACCACAGTAGAAGTTATACTAAATTGCAGTGAAGCATTCATTAAACGTATATATGTGAAATGAAATTTAATATAAGATAACAGAGGAAAAAAAACTCATAACTCAGTATTGATGGAATCAGGAATCTTTAGATTGCTTTGTATTAATTTTCAAAAGGAAAAAGTCTCTATTACAATCAGCCAAAAAAAATGTCCAACCCTTATTCTCCCTTCAAAATGCATATTTATACAAACTTCTAAACGGTATAATCTCAATCGTTCCAGAAGTTTTCGGTTACAAAATGGGAAATTTATACGTTTCACTTCTTTGTCTTGGTCCTCCTTCCTGCGGGTAGAGCACCTTCCTTTCTTTACTCTTTGGGTTCTAAAAATAGAACAGGCCGACATCTGTCATTATTTGACACCATAATCCTGCCCTTTCTCCTGCTCGGTGCAATTGATGCACCTCTCCACCAACTGGGCTATCAACTTGGAAGGCTCTGCTTGGTCACTTGCTTCAATAATGTAACAATTCTTGGCTAGTTGTGGTAAACTCTTTCCCACTTGTCGGTCCTCTGCGATGATGGAGCATAATTGTAAACTTGGCTATACTAGCCATTTGTCCATTTGGGTTATATCAACCTGGCTGATCTGGGATATCTCCACTTTCTGCTCCTCCATGCTTTCTTTGATTTCCAACAAATGTTTAGCTATATTGATTTTGCCCAGTGTCCCAGCACTGCTTTCCTTATCAAGATATAGAAAACCTTTACTTATTAAAGAGAACATTTCCTCACAAAAACTCTTTACTTCGTTAGCTCTCCCCCTACTTTCCGATATGTTCTGCTCCCAGACCTTCAGCAGGATATTACCTCTGGTTTGTTACACGATGGATAATTTTGAGGTGTTGGTCATCTCTATCCTTGTTGTAGCTATAACAGCATCTTGGAAAGCGACCCATGTTGCCCTGGCTTCTCTTTCTCTCGAACAAATGTTCTCTAATATTTTCTCTATCATCCGGAAATGGTCCTTAATGGTCCTCACCTTTGCCAACAATTTTTTTTGAGCCATAAGTACCTTATGTTAGATTTTGGCGGCCTGTGATATGAACATTTTTATGTATACAACATGTTTCTCGGCCACCTCCAATTTTGAATGCAACTCTATAATCTGTTGCCCCTGCTGGCTTACCTATGTTTGGCTAGTTTGCACCGACTGGCACACCTGCTCAAGGTCGGACCTGAGCTTCTTGATTTCACCAAGGTTGGTTGTTCGGGCTTTCTCAAGGCCCCTGCTCACCTCATCCCTGACATTCGCTTCGATAGTAGCTACCTTAGTTTCCAATTTACTAATCAGGAGGTTCTTTCGTTTCAATTGGGCCATCAAAGTCCCAACTAAATACTGATTGGCTATAGCATAAGCCCCTAGCATCTCGGCTATCTCCTCTGCAAATTTTTCCTCTTTCGCGGCCTTCCCATCTGTCATGATTTTGAATTTTTTGGTTACTATGCCCTTTTTTTAATAAAATCCTTGCCTTACCATGGCCTTTCTTTTCTTGTCAAAGAAAAATTCGTTGGGAGGCAGCTTCGCTACAGAAATAGGTGCCAATTATTCATTGAAAATCCATCCCTCGTCGGGATTCCACTTTGTGAACTGCAAGGGTGTGGCAATAGAAATAGGACTGTCGATTTGCTTGGATGTTTGTTTCGGGGTGGCTTCTGAAACCAGATTGTTTGCGAGAGAAAGTGAGTCACCCGATCCCTGCGAAGGTATCTCCTCTTGGCCTTGGGCCTACTTTCCTAGCGATCCCTTTTCGGGGTTTTCTTCCTGCTTCTGAGGGACTTCAACTCCTAGCGCTCAGGTTCCAGCCTCCCTGGTTTTCCCTTGGTCCTTCTCCCCACTAGGACTCGATTCCTTTGCACCTTTGGCTCCCATCTGCTTTGTAACTAGAATCTATGGGGCTTCACCCTGTAAAATCTAGGGGAGACAACTTTGTAGGTGTTCTCGAAATTTCAAAAATTTGGCCATGTTTCTAGGTGGAAAGGCTTGAATCCAACTTAAGACTTCCGCGAAGGACCTCGCGCCCTGGAATATTTTGTCATGCATGGAATCCTCGTGTTCATACCTTTTTAGGCCACAACTTTCTAGGTGATTGCTCACAACCTTACTAGGGTCATGCTTCTTAAACGCAATGTCTA
>JASDQU010248885.1:12128-28596 GCA_032191745.1 Picea mariana
AGCGACGGTGACTTAGGACTATAACGGCCATCGCCACTTCGCATGTTGAGGTAAACTTTTGATTTCAAGAATTACATTTCAATGCTTGTAAAAGGCGGCTCCAACATAGGCTCCAACTAGGGATCCCTTCTCCCTGCGAGATGGGAAGAACAGTAGACCATGTGCCTGTATTGGGTAAATGGAGTGATTGGTTTCTTTCTACAAAACTTGTTTTAGGAAGGGGATACAGAGGGAAAAAGAGATTTCATCTTTACTTCTGAAAAGCTTTTCAAAACTCACATGCATTGTAAACTCAATTGAAGCCCCTTTCATGATCTTCTCCTTCTCGTTACTGAATTCAAGTCTACTTTAAGATAATCAAAACAATCCTAGGAAATCCAACAGATCTTGTGGCTTTTGGCTTACATCAAATGAAGTAAATTCCACACTTTTAATCGGGGACTCCCGTCTGAACTTGGGATGCAGATCCAGTTTTGAAAAGGCTGGTTACCAGAGTAGAGTGAGATTCACGTATGAAAACCTTACAGATATCTCAGATATTGCTTCACTGCTAGCGAGCCTGTTCAGTACCCCGCTGAAGTTATCTGGCCCTTTTTACTAAATTTCCTTTCACCACTTCAAATCATAATTATGCATTTAAATGCTGAGACGAGGGAAATAATTTATGAATTTCCTTTCATCATCTTCTTGGACTAGATGGGGGCAATCAAATATGAATTTCCTTTCACCATCTGTCTTATATTTTAATTTTTAAAACATGAATTGGGGGCAATCAGTTTGTATAAGACATACCAGGGATGATATGTATTTAATATTCACAGTGGAGGTCTGTCAACTTGCTTTGATTACTCGGGACCAACCTTCTCTTAAATTTCAAAACACCTTAGCCTGCAGGGAAAATGGGAAAAAATTACTTCCAGGGGCCTTCCTTTGAGCAAGCCTCAATCCTTTGAAGATTGTTAAAAAAAAACCTAGAAGAGTCAGGATCAACCTACGCATAACTTTGTTTAGTAGGAGTCTGAGGAGTTATGAGGATTGGCTTACTTTCTAAGGTTTGTTTTCCAGCTTCTAGAGCTCAAACGTAACCTCTTCTCCCCTTGTGGGAAACCTGGAAAGGTGATTGGATTTTTAAGAAGGTAAATCCGATGACAGAAAAAGGGCGATGAAGAAAGGTCTGGAATTTAAAAAACAGGGGTCATGGATTAAACCTGACTCTTGTAACCCTTTCTCGTAGACGCTTTACTCTCGCTGCTTATTTTAATTACCTTTTATCTTTATCTAGGTGAAACTCTTAGGACCCAGAGTAAGAACTCGTTCTTTTAATGATGTATCACACTTATGAGACCATCACAGCACTTTAGAGACCTTCGTTTGAAATATAGACTTCTCTGGAATTCATACATTTGCCTTACCATTTTCATTTTCGTTTGAAATAACAGAAAATCTTTTCTATCAACTGTTTTCGACGAATTTATCTTCCGATATATGACCGTTTGTTTGCTCCTTTCGCTCGTTTGGGCTACAAGCCGAGATCCTGTAAGGGAACAATACGAAGAGTATCAGGGCTTTAAAAGAACTGAATGCATTAAAAATTCCGTATGCCTACTTCTAAAAAAAAAACTAACCTATTTTATTTGTGATGAAAGTAGACTTACTAAAAAAAAATTATCAAATAAAAAGAAAACACAAACAGGTATATACAGTGGAAATTTTGGAAACCATTTATTGCATATAGTGTTTTAAATAACTCCCATTGACAGGGGCATTAAGGATTTTACCGTCCAAATTCTTTAACAGAAATGAATTTTTTCCTTCAGGAGTTGTGACCTTGAACGGTTCGTACCAAATATGATCGAATTTACCATGTTTTGTCGAGTCTTCCTTCCTAGCATCCCATTTCAAAACCAAATCGTCGGGAGAAATTCTTTGTCCTTGGCCTTACGATCGAATAATGCTTTCATGTTGTCCTGGTATTTCTGCAACCTTTCTTCCACTTCGGCCTTGTGTTGTTGGACTTCAATCAGTTGGTTTATTCTTCTTGTGATATGATTTGGTTCTTCTTACTCATCTTGCCAAAGTTTCATTATGGGAAGCGCTAGATTTATAGGTAATACTACGTCAGTCCCGTACACCATTTGTAAAGAAGTGTCGATAGACTTTTTTGTGCCTATCCGATTCACCCACAAAGCGTATTTCAAATGCACATGCCAAGATTTTTTGTTTTCGCTCAACACTTTCTTAATTATATTGATTAGGCTCTTGTTTGAAGACTCGGCTAGCCCATTTCCCTGGGGGTAATATGTCGTGGAATGACCGAGCACGATATTGTACTTTTGGCAAAAGTTGACCATAGCCATAGATTTAAAGGCCTGGGCATTATTTGTGACTATCTTTCGGGGGCAACCGAATCTAGACAAAATATTCTCTTCTAGGAAATCTATTACCACCGAATCTGTTGCCTTCCTAGTTGGAATAGCTTCCACCCATTTGGTGAATTAATCTATAGCAATCAGGATCCATTTATGTTGAGCGCTAGAATGAGGATTAATTTCTCTTATAAAATCTAATCCCCATTGTTGAAAAGGGGCTTCTGTTTTGACTAGAACCAACGGCAGCGCTGGGAGTTTATGCTTGCCTGCGAACAATTGGCAAGGGTTGCAGGCTCAGACTTTGGCGTTGATGTCTGAGAAACATTTTGGCCAATAATATCCTACCCTCGGGATCTTATAAGTTGTTTCCCTCCAGGCATGATGTCCTCCACACACTCCTTCGTGAAATTTGCGTATGACCTTCTCTATTTTTGATTCAACTAAACAAACCAACAGGAAGCCAAGTGGGTCCTTCCAATACAATTGGCTTTCGGATATACAGTACTTGACCGCATGCATCTTTAGCATCCTGGCTTTAGATGGGGATAAGTCACTTGGGCATTTCAAGGTCAGCAGGTAGGACACTATGTCTTTGTACCAATCTGATGAGGCAAACTTCGCTTCAATTCTGATTCTAGTTGTTTGTTCATCAAGCTCGTTCATGTCCATGCACTCTTCACATCCCTGTAGGCCATTTATTCTGAGGGCTCTGAAATTTGATTCAGCTAAGAGTTTATCCAAACCTTGTCCCTTTACTAGTCTCGTTGGTTTTATCTCCAGGTTGAATTCTTGAATTTTGGCAAGCCACCATCCTCTTTTTCCATCACTGTCGGACTGAACCAAAATGTCTTTTACGAAGCTGGTGGGTACGTACGAAATTACCTTGGAATGCAACATGTAGGTTCCGAAATCCTTTAACGCCTTCACCATAGCATATACTTGTTTTTCCATTATATCGTATATGAGTTCAACGTCTCTAAGACTTTTGCTAAAAAAGGCTATCAGTTGCTCGAAACCTTCTTCATTTTTCTGGAGGAGTACCGTGGCAAGTGTGTGTTTGGAGGCGAACGAGAAAATAAGAAAACCCTTTATATAAGCAGGGCTTGCTAGTATGGGTGCCTCACTTAAAACCTTCTTGATGCGTTTAAACAATGCTTTGGCTTCTGTTGTCCATTTCACTTCATTGTTCTTCTTTAGCATATATGTGATCAACTTCATGATTTCAGCAAAGTTTGGGATAAATCTTCTCAAAAAAATTATTTTTCCTAAGAATGATTGAATCTCTTTTACATTCCTAGGAATATTTATTGTGTCTATAGCTTCAACTCTTTTAGGATCAATTTTAATTCCATATCGAGACACAATATGGCCCAAGAGTTTACCTTCTTGCATAGAAAAGTGAGACTTTTTGCGGTTTAAAGACAAAACAAACCTGCGGCATTTCTCAAACGTCTGCTTGAGATGTATCAGATGATCTTCATCATATTTAGAAAAAATGGTTAGATCATCAAGATAGATAACCACAAATTTTTCCATTTCACCGATGAAAGCGATATCCATAGCACGTTGGAAAGTAGCACCTGCATTCATTAAACCAAAAGGCATCTTGTCATACATAAATGTACCCCAAGGGGTGGTGAAGGTTGTTTTTTCTTTATCGTGCTCGTTGACAGCAATTTGATTGTACCCAGAAAACCCATCGATCATCGACATCCTATTTGTCCCAACTACTTTTTCTAAAATGTGATCCATTTTGGGTAAGGGGTAGTTATCTTTGAGGGAGGATTTATTTAGATTTCTAAAATCAGCACACAATCTGATCTCCCCACTTTTCTTTCTGACCGGGACCAGGTTTTCTACCCAGTCGGAATATCTCAGTGGTACGATTATTTTTGCGTTTAGGAGATTTTCGACTTCCCTTTCGACCACGGGAAATAAAATAGGATAGATTTGTCTGAGTTTTTGTCTAAAAGGTTTGACACCAGGCTTTAGGGGTATCTTGTGTTCAATCACAGTGGTGTCATAGGTCTTCGGCTCTTCGTATGACCAAGTGAAAATGTCTTTATACCGCCCGAGTAAGTCTTTATACTTTCTTTTTACCTCAGGAGGAAGGTACTTTGATACTTTTACTATCCTAGGCTCCTCTTTGGTCCCTACATCGCAGTCTTCAACCTCTTCAGGTTGGGGTTGCAATGCATATTTTAAGGGCATATCATTTTGATTGAACAGTCTCTCCAAGGGGATTAGTCCCTTTGAAATCTGACTGTTCTTTAAAACCAACATGTGATGATTAGCAATTTTCTCTCGAAACTCTTGAGGCTCCTTTCCCTCTTGCATAATCCAGCCATGATCATTTTGGTTTTCCTGGTTAATGTGGGTTTTGGAGAAATCACCCACCATCTAGAGGAACTTCCTGATTTGTTCATCATCCTCAAACACTTTCCAGTGTTGGATGGTGTTTGGTATGGAAGGTTTGTTCCTCACCTCTATGTGGTACCTCAGTTTGAAAGTTGTAGGAGGGGTGAACATTGAGGCTGCTTTGGCTAATGAATCGTCTTGCATGTTTTTAGCGCATGGGATGAAATGAGCATTTACCGATGAGAAGAAATTTTCTATTAAATCCCAGGTGCAATTCCTGTAAGATCTCAATCTTGGGTGCTTGGCCTGGTATTGCCAATTTATTTGTTTCACTATCAACTCTGCATCTCCGTATACTTCCAAGTTTTTTATGTTCAGCTTCCTGGCAGCTTCCAACCCTAAGACTAGGGCCTCATACTCACATACGTTATTGGTGTAGTATATATCCCACTGAATCCTGTAAGAGAAAGGAATCACAAATTCATTTCCAGGTGCTACAAACAATACTCCTACACCTTCTCCTTCATATGATAAGGCACCGTCAAATTTTTTTTTCCAAATTCTAGTGCTATACATATTTTCATCTATCTTTCCTGATTCATTTTCATTTCTGTAATTCTCTTATATACAACCATTTACACCATCATCAAAAGACAAAATACAATTCCCTAGATCTTGATCAGCTACATAAATAGGATAATTGTTAGGATTCGGTGGGTCGCTCACTATGTATGCTAGCCTTGTTTCCCTGTATAGCTGAGTAAATTGCCCACCAAACATAGGAATCATGGTGTAGGTCATGTCTAGTTGAAGAGACTTCCCAAGTTTGGCTCCCCACAACCTAGATAGTAGCAAGCCATACTTCGGAGGTATATCGGCGATAACTACATCCATCAGGACACTTTTCAATGGAACCTGTGCAAGAGTGACTACTAAATATTTTATCATACCCATGCACTTAACTCTCCTTGAATCGAAGGAGTAGAGGTCTCCATAAGGCCTGGTGATCTCGAGGCCTAGCCTATCCATAATAGACATGGGCATCACATTATGCAAGGCTCCAGAGTCTAGCATGCAGTTATGCAGCAATCGATCATGCACATTTAGGGTAATATAGAAGGGAGTGACGGTGTCTCTGGCACCCTTGAAATGTGGACCAAAAGTCATATTTTGCTTATCATCTTCCAAGTTTATCACATCAGAGTGACTTTTTGGATCCGAAAAGCCTATCATTTTGGTTATCTGCTTTTGATACACAGGATTCTTTGCTCATTTGACCAGAGGGATTGGTATTTTGATCTTATTTATCTCATTTTCAAGGCTGAAACCTCCGCTACCTTTGTCCATTTCTTTGTTTGAAACCTCGGACTCCTTCTTTTCTAACTTATTTGTCTGTGCTGATTTATTTCCCGTGAGTTTACTTACCGATATATGTGTTTCAGTTGTCTTAGTTTCTTTCGCTTGGGTCTTAGCCTCCTTTACTTTGGGATTCAGGGAATCTACCTCTTTTATTTTGCTATTAGGTATCTCGGTATCTTTTGGGATGGGCTCATATATTTCACCTCTGGGGAGAATTTTCTTGGGTTGGGGATTCGATGCAGGTTGGTTTTTAGGCCTCGGGTTGTACCTACGTTGGACCTCATCCATTATAGAATCAGTTATTTCTTGATAGACAAAAACATCAGTGTTGTCTATGTCATATCTTTATTTGATGGTTGATGCGTGTTCAAGGACTTCTCGTAATCTTATTTAGTTAATTAAGGTTGTGTGCAATCGTCACCCAAATTTGTCACGTCTTCTTCCAGGTCCTTGAAATCTTGCAGGTTGTTTCCTCCTATAAAATTTTCATTTTTTAAAGGAGTTTGAATTTTTTGGTCTTCATTTTTAATCTCTCTTTGTTGATTTTGAGGATTGGGGTTTCTTTTGAATTCCCTCTTAACGAAAGGATCTACCTTGGATTGATCTAGTTCCATTCTAGAAATCTTATTTGACAACTCTTTAATTATCCTAGCCATATCATCCATTTTATCATCTAAGGATCTACTAGGACCTGAGGGTCCCGCTTGTTCCCTAAAACATTTGGTTTCTCGATTTCCCATTTCTACCTTTGTTTTCAATTTTCCAAAAGTCATCATGTTAGATTCGATCTCTACGGCATCATCTTTCATTCGGGTCAGGGTAGCCCCTCTCCTTTCTCTCAAAAGAAGTGTGAAATCGAGTTCGAAGGATCCCGCAAAGGTTACCTTGGCTGCAGGTTGGGATGGTTTAACTTCGACTGGGATCTTATTATATAACTTGTTAAATATTTGAATGAATACCATAACAGTTTCCGAATTTTTTTTCTTTAAAGACCCAAACTCGGTCAAATAATACAAATGGTCTCTCCTTTCACCCCATTGTCTAAGAAAAGAGTCTTCCAGGGCATCATAGGATAATATCGAACCTATGGGTAGACTTCGAAACCAGGTTCGTACCTATCCTTCAAAA
Organism: Picea mariana; assembly: GCA_032191745.1. Lineage (NCBI taxonomy): Eukaryota > Viridiplantae > Streptophyta > Pinopsida > Pinales > Pinaceae > Picea > Picea mariana. The sequence goes on from JASDQU010248885.1 coordinate 19,343, forward strand.
GTCTGAACGAACAACCTCGAGTATACGTCTGTGTGTTCAAGACCTAGGATACATGTGAACTGATCAAAGAAATTTATATGTTCGGTCATGGTCAAGTCCCCTTCCCCTATAAATTTAGGTAAGTTTTTCATGTAGTTTTCAGGAAGGTCGTGAAGAGGGACAGGTAGGACCAAAGGTGCATATCTTGCAGCTACTTTAGCAAAAACTTTGGGAGGCAGGGGAGGCCCTTGGCCCCCCACTCCTCCTCCTGGAGCCCCTCCACCTCCCCCTCCCAAAACCCCTCCACCTCCCCCTCCAGCAACCACCATCGGTACTACAGGATAGGAAAATGATGCGTTATATAGCGGGTTATGGAACACTAAAAGTGAATCTTTGGCTTCTTCGAGAGACGAGAAAACTAAAGAAGGGTGAAAAGGGATGCGAGGATTTGGTTCCTTGAATTTTCAAGAGATGCAATCAGGGGAACCCACGGGCGTGGAATCTGAGTATATGGTATTCTCTTCGAGACTCAGGGAGGTCATGAAATCTAACTGAAGGGTCGACGGGATATCGATCACTGATAAATTTACCGCGGGACTTTCACCTTTAACTTCAAGGAGAGCTAAAGTTGGGTTGATGGTTTCAGGGGGGGTATTGTGCGAATTTGAAGGTTCAAAAGAAGTCTTAGCCTTGGGTTGTGGGTACTTAAGCTGGTAGATTGCAGTGGTTGGCTTAAGGGACCCTCTTGTTTTCAGTATTTTTTTGGGATCAAAAATAGGAGTGGTCTGTTTACCATCGGGGTTTTGTCTCGTGTTCCTTCGATCAGATGCCATCTTACTTAAATGTGGAGTCGCCAAGTGAATGATGAAAGTTTATCCTTAACAAGGTGTTCACCCTTTGTTCACTGTCAAAGGGTAGAAACTTGCAAAAAATGTCGTTCTCCCAGGGAAAAGATTTCATAATTTCTCTCCCCAGCAACGGCGCCGGAAAGATGTTGTTCCAGAGTCTGTACTTAAGGCTAGAAAGTACAGGGTCTAGGCATACGAAAGTGGTGTGAAAGATAAAAAGGGGAAGGATCAACCTTTGGGAAAGGAAGCTAAGGTTGATTTCTAAGTTGCCTCTGTCTCGCTTCCAAAAGTTCATGGATGCTTATATCCCGTTCAATTGCGGCCCATGAATGTTCGAGTTCTACCCGGGTGGTGGCAGTTTTAAGTATGGTGTCAAAAAGGTTCAAAGCGATGCTAGTTTGATCCGACAAGCCGGGTTCAATATTGGGTTGTCTGGCAACGGGAACAATCATAGAGGAATAGGGAAAATTAAAGGAAAGTTTGAGGTTTAGGATGCTGCCTCAATTTTTTGATCGTATAAAGAGAACTCTCAAATCCGAAATCACGGATAGAAGGCAAACCAAAGGCCTTTTCCCGTAGCTGAGTTAAAATTTAATAAATTGTGTATGAAATATGAGAGAAAATCAAGTTGTCTACAATGCAAGTCTCCTATCGAGGGAGAATCTCACTCTGTAAACAGAAGAAGAAAAAGACAAGAAGAAATCTGATGAAGCATAAAATATAAAGATCTAAAAAGTTCACAGGTCTTGTACCTACTGATAGCCGACACAGAGAAAAAAATGAAAACGATTATATGACTAAAATTTGGTCACCACAGTAGAATTTATACTAAATTGCAATGAATCATTCATCATACATATATATGCAAAATGAAATTTAATATAAGACAACAGAGGAAACAAAACTCATAACTCGGTCTTGACAAAATCAAGAATCTTCAGATTGCTTTGTATTAATTTTCAAAAGGAAAAAGTCTCTATTACAATCGGCCAAAAAAAAGGTCTAGCCCTTATTCTCCCTTCAAAATGCATATTTATACAAACTTCTAAACGGTAGAATCTCAATCGTTTCAGAAGTTTTCGGTTACAAAATGGGAAATTTATACGTTTCACTTCTTTGTCTTGGTCCTCCTTCCTGCGAGTAGAGCACCTTCCTTTGTTTACTTTTTGGGTTCTAAAAATAGAACAGGCTGACATCTATCATTATTTGACACCAAAAGCCTGCCCTTTTGCCTTCTCGGTGCAAGTAATGCACCTCTCCACCAACTGGGCTATCAACCTGGAAGGCTCTGCTTGGTCGCTTGCTTCAAGAGTGTAACAATTCTTCGCCAACTGTGGTAAACTCTTTCCCACATGTTGGTCCTCTGCGATGATGGAGCATAATTGTAAACTTGGTTTTGCTAGCCATTTGTCCATTTGGGTCATATCAACTTGGTTTATCTGAGATATCTCCACTTGTTTCTCCTCCATGCTTTCTTTTATGTTGAACGGATGTTTAGCTATATTGATTTTGCCCAGTGTCCCAGCACTACTTTCCTTATCAAGATCTAGCAAACCTTTACTTATTAAAGAGAACGTTTCCTCACAAAAAATCTTTACTTCGTTAGCTCTCCCCCTGCTTTCCAATATGTTCTGCTCCCATACCTTCAGCGGGATATTACCTCTGGTTTGTTCTACAATGGATAATTTTGAGGTGTCAGTTGTCGCTATCATTGTTGTAGCTATAACAGTGTCTTGGAAAGAGACCCGTGCTTCCCCGGCTTCTCTTTCTCTCGAACAAATGTTCTCTAATATTTTCTATATCATCCGAAAATGGTTCTGAATGGTCCTCACCTTTGCCAGCAAGTTTTTTGGAGCCGTAAGTACCTTATGTCGGATTTCGGCAGCCTGCGATCTGAACATTTTTATGTCTACAACCTGTTTCTCAACCACCTCCAATTTCGACTGCAACTCTATAATTTGTTGCCCCTGATGGCTTACCTGTGTTTGGCCAGTTTGTGTCGACTGGCGCACCTGCTCGAGGTCGAACCTAAGCTTCTCGATTTTACGCAGGTCGGTTGTTCGAGCTTCCTCAAGGCTCCTACTCACCTCGTCCCTGACATTCGCTTCGGCAGTAGCTACCTTAGTTTCCAATTTACTGATCAGGAGGTTCTTTCATTTCAACTGAGCCATCAAAGTCCCAACTAAATATTGATTGGCTATAGCATAAGCCCCTAGCGTCCCGGCTATCTCCTCTGCAAATTTTTCCTCTTTCGCGGCCTTCCCATCCATCATGATTTTAAATTTTTTGGCTACTACGCCCTCTTTTTGATAAAATCCTTGCCTTACCATGGCCTTTATTTTCTTGTCAAAGAAAAATTCATTGGGAGATAGCTCCTCTACAGAAATAGGTGCATTTCTTCATTGAAAATCCATCCCTTGTCAATAGTCCCCTTTGTGAACTACAAGGGTGTGACAATAGAAATTGGACTGTTGATTTGCTTGGATGTTTGTTTCAGGGTGGCTTCTGCAACTGGCTCGTTTGCGAGCGAAAGTGAGTCGCCCAATCCCTGTGAAGGTATCTCCACTTAGCCTTGGGCCTGCTTGCCTAGCGTGCCCTTTCCAGGGTTTTCTTCCTGCTTCTAGGGGACTTCAACTCCTAGCGCTGAGGTTCCAGCCTCCCTGGTTTTCCCTTGGTCCTTCTCCCCGCTAGGACTCAATTCCTTTGCACCATTGACTACTGTCTTCTTTGTAACTGGAAGCTTTGGGGCTTCACCCTATAAAATCTAGGGGAGACAACCCTGTCGATGCTCCCGAAATTTAAAAAATTTGGCCATGTCTCCAGGTGGCAAGGCTTGAATCCGACTTAGGACTTCCACGAAGGACCTCGCGCCCCAGAATATTTTGACATGTGGGGAATCCTCGTGTTCATACCTTTTCAGGCCACAACTTGCCATGTGATTGCTCACACCCTTACTAGGGTCATGCTTCTTAAACTCAATGTCTACCAGCATCATTTCTTCCAGATCCGCAGCCTTGGTTTTGGCGTGACCAAAATATAGCAAGGAATATGCACCGATACGAATAGGTACGGATGTCCATACCATTTTTTATACTCCTTTGAGCTCCTTGCTTATCTCGTCGAGCACAGACTGTCTGGTGATCTCACGGCACAATAGCTTATCTGGAAGGAAGAGAGGGAGGGTATATGGAGGGCCAGAGGTGCCGAAAACCCTGATATATGAAAATTTCACCTCTAGATACCAATCTTCCATGCTGCTTAGGCTGGTCGCAATGCTATCTGATATCCTGGGAGGCGGCTGGCCAAAAATGGCGACATGCAGTGGCACCATTACCCAGTTGAAGATCTCATAGATGAATTCTTTGGCCTTATCCTCCCAAATCTTCGAGTGGTAGACATGGATGGGCTATGTACTAGATGGAGTCTAGCTCCAGCTCATTAGAGGGAAAGGCGTCATGAAACAAATGGCGTCCATGATGTAGGCAGACATGAAAAATGAAGTTTCTTTTCCACTCGCCTTGTGCGCTCGATATTCGGTAATTCGACTGGTTAAACTGTCCGACAACAGTTTGGCCCAGTCGAAAGAAAGACCTTCAACAACTATATGAATTAGAGGCACCCATGGGAGAAAACAATGTGTGGTGTCCTCCCTCCCATACAACCTATAGGTCATCATTGCTATATAAATGAATGGTGGCTCTAAGGAGGAGACTGAATAAATTCCATTAGAATACGCCCTGAATTTTGCAGGGTGAGAAACCCAATCCCTGATCAGATCGAACAAGTTTCTGCCATATTGTTCGCATTCCTTATCCTTGAAACCTTCTATAAATTCAGCATTGTGCGCGAAGTTTGGTGTGGGTGACAGTTGATACATTGCCTGCATATGTTCTAGTCTAAAAGTCCCAATCATCACCTTATTCTTGTTGATGATGGTTCTAGTCGGGATATCCACATGGTCTAGCACCCATCTGATGATATCATAATAGGGGAGGAGCCGTGGTCTTGCTGCTATTTTTTGCATTTCTTCCTGAATGACGATTTTGTATCTGGTGGGCAAATCATCCTTCTCATTATCACTAGAATCATCTGAACAATTCACTGATTCAGACTGAAGAATGTCAGAGATGTATGTCTAGGTTTTGATAGTATTAATACTTCGGGTTGAAGTATCGAAAATAGCATCGGAGCCCTGACCTGAACTTTCGGCGACCACCTTGAACGCCTTTTGTGCAGCCATGAAAGAGAATTATGTACACAGATCACCTGTAGTAAGAATTGTAAATACAAATAGAAATTACCCTCATGAAAAAAACTCTGCGTGCAAAATAGAAATAAAATTGAAGTAAGGAAACTAAACCATTATCTTAGTCATTTAAAACCCTGGTGTCCTTGTGAAACAAATGGTCAAATCGCTTAAAGAAAGATTTAGCAGTAAAAGCAAGATCCTACTATATGTCACCTCGTCGTAGTCCAAATAAATGCCGTAATTGTTTGACGAGTCATAGTACGAATCAGCGCAAAAAACATTTAAAATTACTCCGCGGACGGTGCATATTAAAGTTTTCATTGATGCATCGATTAATCCTGCTTAGCCCCTTTAATTAAGTTTGTTTTAGTCTTTAATTTCCCCTTTTTGGCGTTCGTCGTATCGGGAGAAATCACTCCTACCCTTTGAGCCCCTGAAATCAAATCTGAAATCGCAATGATGCGATTTAGTTTACAAAACGTGATATGACTTAAGTTCTTAACTAACCCATGCTTAATTAATAAAAATTGCGACTTCGCGATTCAGTGCTACAAAGGTATAGTTTTTTGGAAGAGCGATTGTCGAGTCGCAAAACCCCGACAGTGCCTAACTATGGTTTAAAATGACTTACCCCTGACACTAACCCAGGTGACTTTTGAAACCGTCTCGTGACTTCGCATATCGGAGTTTGGAAACCTTGCAACTTGTAACTCCCGAAGCATGATAGTGCGAGGTAGAAAAGTGATAGACTTGCTTAACGGCTAAGCGACGATGACTTAGGACTATAACGGCCATCGCCACTTCGCATGTCGGGGTAAACTTTTGATTTCAAGAATTACATTTCAATGCTTGTAAAAGGCGGCTCCAACACACCCCTTAGTTTAAACYCTAGCTAGGTTAMTTGCCTTGGGAAATAAGAGGATTTATACTCCCAAGGATGTAGTAGCTCTAGMTCTTTACTTTTGACCCCATTAACCCATTAATCAAATGCACTAGTCATTGCATTGGAGAAATAAAACATTGCATTGCTAAACGTGAAAAGTTGAAGTCTTGAAGTTCTCTCACTTGGATATTGTTATTTGAGCCCTAGGATATATTTCCTCATTGAGGCGTCCTCTTTCACCCACTAAAACTTTTTGTTGTAATAAAACTAACCTACATCCATTAGGGTTTCGGAAATCTAACCCTCTAAACCTAGATAACTCCTAAACTAACCCTAGGAACTTGCTAAAACTTTTCCCTAACAAACTACTAACCTTAGTGCACATTTTAAGATAGTTTGAGGGGATTTTCATTGCCTGTATTTTATGTTATAAGGCTTGGTTTTCTACAGCAATAAGGATGATAAATATCACTGTAGTAAACTTATTTGTAACAACCTTGTTTTTATGCTAAAAGTCTTGCTCTTTCATTTTTTATTTGAACTAGTCCTTACTAGCTTGTCTCTTTGTTAAGCCCTAAATAGTGGCTCATTACCCCTTAATTGGGGCATATTACATTAGTAATGTTATTTTATTTATGTCGGCTTTATTCCATTAGTTGTAATTATACCTCCTAGTCTCCTATATATACCAAGGAGACATTTTCATTTTGAATCATCTTGTAATCGAACATTTATGTGGGCATAAGGAGGTTGCCCCCTCAAAGAGGCTTATTATCTGAATTTCTCTCTTTTTCAAGGTGTTGAGTACTTATTCTAAGGTTTTTCTATGCTATGTTTATATTTGGTTCCTAACATATGGTATCAGAGCTCAAGGTCGTAGGGTTTCGTTGCTGCATCTGAGACACCTTGGAATTTTTGCTATAACTTTTTTTCTACAATGTTTCAGAAGGAACAGCTTGGAGGATATTTGGTAGACGGATCAAGGTACGTTGGGTTAAAATTTCAGCTCCTGAGGCCTTATAATTTTGGAGATACAGTCTGTGCAAGATAGGGTTTTGGAATCATCCTGAAATGAGTAATTGCGGAATTTTCGCTATAAAAACGTTTTTGTAACATTTCAGACCTTGAAATCTGGAGGCTATTCAGAGAAATTAGTAAGTCTCAAGAATGTGTTTCAGGTAAAACAATCATAACTTCTTCCTAGAGTATCCAAATTGAGTGAGACCGGTTGCATTGGATAGTGGACAGTCTGTAGTATTTTTGGTACGAGTTTCAGAATTTTATATCAATCATTTTGTACAGGGAACGCTATACAAGTGAGATCTCCTAGAAAGGCCAAAAATCATCAATTTGTGGGGAAGTTACCATAAATTCCACTTGGCACATCCAATTTTGATCAGACCTATGGCATTGTAGAAAAGAAATATCAGAGACCTACAAAAAGAAAAATTTCATACTCAAAAGGGCCGAAATTTTTTAGATACAATAAAAGGAAGACTGTCTAGCAAAACCACCTCAACTAGACTTGTAGGACTCATTTTCCAGCCCTTATTATATTTTATATGCTAATATATATCACTGATTATTTCTGCTATTAGGGACAACAATATTAACTTGCTTGTACACCTAACATATTGCATTGTGTACTTGGTTTTCCTTGTGTCTCGTGCATGTATTTACTTTTTGTGTGTCACTCAAAGCATTGGCAACCTCAAGCAACCCTCAAGACTCATTACCAAGTTCCCTTTACCATCTAGAAACTTGACCTTTAGGGGAATCCATTCAAACATCACATTTTTCTTCTCAATCCCCCCGAGTCACCAAGATTCCCCCCTTGAGGTGACTAAATCACCTCTAAAGTGACAGGAACACCTACCTAGGGTGACAATGGGTAGGTGCTCTTAAATTTTTCATCATTTTGGTGGTTGGGTTAGGATTTTCCCAACCTACAACTTGTTCGATAACACAACCAATGAAGAGATTGAGTCAGAGGTGCGCTCAAGGTGTTGGGGTGTCTTTCTAGTGTGCAAGGGAAATATAAAGGAGTATCTTAAGGTCTTTCTTATTCTCAAGGTATGCTATGATTTTGTGATACTGTCTTATGCACTTCTATTAGGTTGTGATGTTGTCGTGAGTGGATTTTGTCGTTAATGGATGTTTCTATGAGTGGATGTTGTCGTTAATGATTACATTTTAGGAATGATGCTATGAGGTTTGTTAGGGTTTGAAGGATTTTCTACGGAATGAAGCATGCATGCAAAGTCATAAGTACTATGTTTATGAATATCTTGGATTGGTGATATCTTATTGAGTTGGTGCTCATTTTATAATATTGGTGTCTTCATTCAGAAGGTTGGTGTATGTGTTTCCTTCCAGTTGGAGATGGTAAAACCAAGGGGTTGGTGCCTCCTTCTAGACAGTGTTGGTAAATCAGGAAGTTGGAGATTCCTTTAGATTGGTACCTGTACATTAGGGGGTTGGTTCCTCTTTCCAATTAGTGTTGGAGAATATTGGAAGTTGGTGCTTCTTATAAATGTAATCTAAACAAGATATAAGAAAATCATTTTGTGGTATGATTTGCTTAATGTTAAAAATGGTAAAAAGTGCTCAATACTAATTCACCCCCCTTCTCAGTATTGGTGAATATTCCAATAGGCATAATATATGAACCAAAAGAGCTTGCATACTAGCCGATGATTGAAGAAATCTAGTTGTAGTATAACACTATCACTACAGACCCACCTTTTTCTATAGATACCAACATGGATATCATCCTACCTTTGAAAGATGGAGAGATTGAAGAGGAATGGGAAGCTACCACCTATACTATTCCATTTGTAGTATGCAACAAGTTGACATAAAAATATCCTAAGAAGAATTCGATTGGAAGGAAAAAATTACAACAGACATAAACACCAACTAAACCTCTAAGTGCCTTGACCAAGGATGACTTGCAAACCATTCTCCAAACTACAAGAGAATCCAACTTTGAGGACCCTTATATAAATAAAAAAATTAGAACAAGTTACACAATACGTGCTAAATGTATAAACAGTTTGACATGGGAAGACAACATGGGAGCAAGCCCATAAATTACAACAAGTGATGGAATCAAGTTTCGGTCCCTAGTATGTTGAAGCAATAGAACAAACAAAATAAATTATAATGGAGTCCCCGAAGAACAACATTACAATTGAACGATAGATAAAAATTCACATGGAAAATATACAATAGCAAGAGGAACAAGAATCCAAGGAAGAGGAAGTAGCTACCAAGGAAGAAAAGCAAAAAAGGG
>JASDQU010248890.1:0-16467 GCA_032191745.1 Picea mariana
GGAATTTTAAAATCCCTATGAGACTAGCATGTGGACATTGTGGTCCGTTACTATCCTTTAACTCCCTATGTGTGAGTTAATCTAGAAAAAGCAGGAAACTATCCTAGATTGAACATGTGGGCATGTGTGGGCCCGTTAGAAACCTTTAAACTCTCCTAGTTTTCTGATCTAAGAAAGCATAAATTCAAACACTATTATAGCTTTGTTGACATGTGGGCATGTATGGGCCCGTTACAAGAATGCGTTTGAAAAATGAAACTAAGAGGGGTCTCGAAAGAGTCGTTGTCCTCTCCTAAAAGTTTTGAATTTAAGGGAGATGAGATCGTTTTCGCAATCTATTTCTGATTCTCAAGATCGCCTGAGGGCGCGAGAGAAGAGCATACTGAAGATTGTTACTCGCAACTTCTAGTCCCGAATGTGAGTTTAGATGTGATTACAATTTGATGTTCAACTTAGATTATGAATCAAACAAGCCATCCACGTGGCTAAAAGAAAATAAGGGAAAAACTATTTTAATCCTCCTAAGTGCCTATGTTCGACTATCCCTTTTATAAGTTGAGGGGCCTAAGTTGTGCAGTGTTTAGAGCGTGCATTACATCAGTGTTGAAAAGGAAAATCACATCCAAAACCTTTACAATGAAAAAATTTTAGTCAAATCCGCCGCTGTTAGCCTGGACAGGTGCGCGTGTGCGCGCGGACTGTACCAAAAAACCAGAGCGCATGCGCGCGTCTGTGGGGTCGGCGAAAGCCGGTTTGAGTCCCTGCAAGTTAAAAACGACAAAAGGAAAGTGAATTGAACCCGATTGAGAGAGGATTTGATACCTTAACTCCCCAGTGGAGTCGCCAGTCTGTTCGCGGTCAATCCGTCACCAGGTGAGCAAAATGGAGACCGCTCTGCATGTCCTGCTGGGTTCATCAGGACAGAACATCTGTGGCAGCAAAAGGGGTTAACAGAAAACAGAAAACACAACAGAATACAATCTATCTAACAGCTGAAAGTAAATAACAATTCGAAAATAAACAAAAACGTCAAATATGAGACAAGGGAGTTATCAATGGTTTCAAGGCTTGATATATTAGTGAAAACCATAGCACACGCTGAAGAAAGGGATAAGGGTTCCTCTTCCCTCCAGCGGAAGGTCCTTCAGGGATCCTCAACAGAATGCCTTCCTTACAAAATGAACAGAACAGAAATGGGTGGTGAGAGAACTCTGGATTACACAGCTGATGCACTGGTTGTCAAAGGCTAGGCTCTGAATCATCTGGACAGCGTAAATCTGCTTTGAATTCTCTGCTAAAACAATGAGTCTTCACGGCTATTTATAGCAATTTCCAGTCGGTCACGTAACCAGCTTCTGGTGTAAACACGGACCTGTTTAGGGTTCTCTTAAGCCATAAATTCGCCGAATTTGCAGAGCGGACCCTGATCTGAGGATCAAATCGTCTTGGGGGGCGGTCCATAGGCAGTCGGGAGGCTGACTTAAGCAATTAATGCACCGTATTAGCAGATGCGCAGCTTTTTGTGTGGACAGTCGCGCGTCGGGCATGCATGCGTGCGTAACACGTTTTTGTCCCGCGCATACGCGCGCGCACCCTACTGCTGTAACGCGCCCTTTAATTTTTGGTTACTTTGTATAGTTTTTGACCCTTCTGGAATGCTGTGAACTTAATTCAGTGCCATGAATGACTTCATTGCTATTTTGATGATGTGGAGTTCTTGTCGCCATGTGCAGACGAAATTTCAGTGATAACAGCCTCCAAGATCTTCACTTATCGATTGAGAACCTCATTGTTTCTCTTTTATGAGCTTGTCTTTGGTGGAGGATTGAAGTGGTGGAAGCCCAGCTGGAAGGAACTTAGTTTCTCAGTTCCAAACCATGTCGACACAGAAGTCTATAACATTTTCACTTGTGTTGATCATATATTAATAGTACTCTTTTCTCGTCCAATTGTTATCTTGAAAATATTTGAATTATTATTCCATGGGCGCATTTGTCATGTTTATTAATGGATTGTGCTATTGAATGTGCTAACATCATATATTATCACCATATTCTTGGTTTGCCTAGTTGTTGAGGACTAGTTGCAGGTTTATTTATTTGGGTCAAGTGCTCAATGGTGGACTTCATCAAACATCCAGATGAGGTAGGCCTTTTATCTTATCTTGCTAGCATATTTGTTTATATAGCATATTCGAGAATAGAGTTGATTTCTGCAGTCATTTCGGTCTGTTTTGTGGTTTGCCCCTAGCCATATAGATATTTTCCTCATAACAGAATTGGCGACCATACTGAGGAATTAAATCTTATTTATTGGGGTTTGGAGTGTTTTTCTCCTTAGATTTCTCTCGTTCTTATTGCGTTTCTTGTCATATCATTGCTTGACAGCCTCTGTTCACTCTGAGTCTGAGTTTTTCAGCCTTCTCCCTTGCCTAGCTTTTTTTTTTAAACATATATGTAGGTTTTTGCTTGACAGTTGCGTATATACATGTGTTTTCCTTCTGCAAGCTACGTACATATGCGTTGTTTCCCTAAATAGTCATGTACATCATCCTTATTTTCTTATTTGTTGGGTTTGGTGGTTGTTGTGTAGGTTTTGTTGATTATTGAGTCTTCTTGGGTCTCTGTAGTGACTGTTAAGTGTTTATGGGATGAGTGGAAACCTCTCTTTGGTTGAATTTATGGGCGGAGTTTTTCTCATAATATCTTCATTTGATTGTCCTTGTTACCTGATAGAGGTAAACCTGAAGTTCCTCTTGCTACCCTATTTGCACTCTGTCAACTGGCTCTTCATATTAGCCAATAGTGAGGTACACCAATCATATATTGTGGATCTCAAGCACTCTACAGCATAGAACATGAGTGGCCTTGATGCCTGGAGCAATGAATTCGATCCTTTGATCCTGGTCAACACGAAGACAACAATCTTGAGGATGAGATTGTTTATTGCTCGAATGGGGAGTTGACTCCTCTATCTTCATTCCGCTCCCATATCCCTATGATTTGAGGTTTACCACCTCACCCCAGCACGATAACTCAATCACAATGTATATATCCTCAACTTCAATCCCCAATGGTTTCCCATCGAGGTTGAAGCTTTCACTATTAGGGTCCCAATAATACACAAGCATCTCAAGCAACCTCACCTGGTCCCTCATCCCTTTGAGTGCCCAAAATTTGTATAAGCCACATATTTTCAAGGCCATTTTTCCCCCAGATATTTGTCCACAACAGCATCTACCTCCTCATGGTCCCTTTCCCTCCATTATAGCACCATCCTGCGAGATAAAAGTCAAATTTTGAGTTAGCAACCATAAAAATCATTGATTACGGACTTGTATGCGGGTTTTTGCATTTACAGTTGCGTATAGGGATGAGTACATGTGCCATGTAGTTTACACAATCGCGTATAACCTCACGTATACGCGACCCGATGAATGGTAGCCTGTGTACACCGAGTTACTCAATTTGTGCCCTAATTTACTCAAAATTTGAAACCTAATTTAAAAATTTAATCCACTGGAAAGGAAGAGGAGGGAAAGAGGAATTACCTGGTCCAAACGGATTCTGATTTCGTTGCTTGACGCTCCCACAATCACCAGTTGAAGATCGAAGGTATTTTGGTCCAATTTTCACTATTTGGGTAGAAAGTCAAAATGGCATAGTAATTTTTGGTTTTGTTACTATTTATAATAGTTTTTACCCACTTTCTGTAGTTTTGAGTCATTTTTTCACCTAATGGACTAATACAGCACTGGATTGAGTTGGTTTTTGTAGTTTTCACCAGGGATTCTTGCAGATTTCCATGTTATGTCGGTCGTTCGTAACCACGGGAAGGTATGTTCACTACCCAACATATAGGATAGGTATCCATTCCATCATGCACTTTTGCATTGACCTATAATTGTCACTCATATGCCTTAGGTATGAACCCATTTGTTGTGACACAGAACCCTCCATCTGTTATAAGATGTGTCGTTATCAAGTGGTAGAGACTTACCAAACATGGGTGCCCTAGTTAGATCCTTTGCTTCATTTGGTGCCTATGCAGAGATTTTTTCCATAGGACCAAGATTCCCTTATAGTATATACATAAATTTATGCTAAGCCTCATTTCTCACTCATAAACATGTTTCCTTGTACCTAGAGGACTCCCAACCGAGTTTTATTTAAGCTCTTTTCCAACTCGTCTTCAAAAAGCAAAAAGATTGTCGAGTGAACTTGTCTCTTTAACACTCGTAACTTGGATTTGAAAGGACGTCTATTTGGCACAAGTTTGTCCCTTTTTCACACAAAATAGACTAAAGATCATAAAAAGGGACATTTTCTGGTGTTAAGTTGTGATTGCATCGCATGCCCTTGCTTACAGTATTGAGCCTATAGTCGGTTCTTGCTTTGCATTATAAACTGTTTGCCTCAACAGTTTTGCATCCTCAACCAAGCAGAGCCTCATTTATATCCTTCGCAATTTGACACCCTATACCCAGGAGGTAACATTCCCCCGAGTGTCCATCTCCCACATGCATCTCCTTACATTGAGCATAGGTATGTTCCATTGTTGGAACTAATTTTTCTTACTTGTGACACTTGTTTCCTCCTATGTATCATAGCATTCATTTGTCTATGAAAAAACAAAAAAATATGGGTGGGAAGGGAGTATTATCTTATATTGGCAGCAGTCGTGTCGCCTTTGAACAGAGCACAAAGTTATTGAGACCATTTGTCATCATAATTTTGATTTTATAGAGTCTTCTCTACCGACTGGTTACTCTTCCAGTCCCTATAGAGAATTTCATTGATGCCTCCTGCATCTCATGGTTTCATATTTAAGTCTATGTTGTCAGAGTCTTCCATATGTCTCATGCTCTTATTCAAAGTAAGTCTATCAACCTGTGTCGTCCATTCCTCAAAACTCTTGACTTTGCATGTCGTTCATACCCTCAGTTTGTCTCAAATTCACATGATATTGTAGTCCTATCATGCACACTGGTCCTACTTTCATCATTGGTAGGTAACCTTGAACCCAGCAACCAACATTTAATTATTGGTCATTGACTGGGTGGTTTCCTTTATGTTTGATGGAAAGACATCTATTCACACATTGGAATTCATGCAATGTCCTAGATTCCATTAGCCTTATTGGTGGTTTCCTCACCTTTGTCAGCAATTTTCCTCATTGGTTGTTATTCAGAGGGTCTTTTTCGTGTACCGCTCTCACTTGGCACATGTGAAAGATGCACAGGGTCGTTGGTTCATGAACATGTTCTTCGTCTGATTTCCTCCAAATCATAAAGCTCCTACTTTGTACCTCATGTTGAATAATGAGAGATGCCTTAATGCTCTCCTTTCAGTGGGTCTCCTTCCATCGACTTCAGATCATCTATTCTGGAAATGAGACCTAGAGTCTTATAAGTGCTTGTAGTCATTAGTGGCAGGTTCTCTCGCCATCGATAGTTGGGAATACATCAATGTCTCTTGATCGATGGATTCTTCAAGTGTTTGACCCCAACTCCTTTATTCACACTTGCAAGAATGTACTCGGTGCCTTGATACCTACTTTCATCATCAGTAGGTTGTCTCATGTTTGTTAATGGTATACCTCAATGATTTGTAATCAAACAATGTCTCATTATGTTCAACCTCAACTCCTTTATTCACATAATTTAGACTTGCACCTTTGGCAGATTGTGTTGAAGACTTGAAGATCTCAGTATCTGGCCGCAACTTTCCTAATTTGTTGATTCCTTTTCATTGGATCAGTACCTATATGACTTCAGTGATCATGGGAGATCAGATTGTACTCCATGGTATATAGATATCTTTAGATTGATTTTGAGACTGGTTCTACTAGGCCTTGTTCGTGACTATGACAGCCTTTGTCATGTAACCGCATTTGTATTTTCCTATTCACGGCCATGGACAATTGTATGGTATATTTTCACATGGATCTGCAAGTGTAATCCTATTGGCAGCCATGTATACAAAGTCAATGTAGAATGTAATGAGCAACTAGTCCTTCCAGTTGGTTCCCCATCACTCCACTTATGGATTTTTATAATTTATTTCGGCCATCGTAGATATTGCTTTGAATTCACACATTAGGGAGCATCCATTATAGCAATATTTTTCTCACCCTATGCAATCTTGCACATTGGGCCTTTTTCCATTTCCCTGTGCAAACTTTTCATCCCTTTTTGCAAATCCCAAAGCTAAAAAATACATTTTTTCCACATGTACGCACCTTTCCTACTATACAACATGTGTATACATGAGCTGCACCACTACAGCCCGTGTACACCAGGATTTTTGCCCGAAAATGAAAAATGGTGTCGGGTTTCCATGTCACGACAAGAGATATATGATCCTTCGCCTTTCATATAATGGAAACGTTCTGAATCAACCCTTCAGATCCACTTGAAGGTTATAAATGGGTCAATTTCGAGCTATGGAAAGGAGGAGAAAGAATTCAACTTTGAGAAAAAAGTTACTCTGGAGAAATTATTTACTTCATATTGAGTATGCATCCCTTTGTCCTTTAATTCTGAACACAGTGTTCAGCCCCCAAGATCTTCCCTTATTGATTGAGAACCTCATTGTTTCTCTTTTATGAGCTTGCCTTTGGTGGAGGATTGAAGTAGTAGAGGCCCAACTGGAAGGAACTTAGTTTCTCGGTTCTGAACCGTGTCGACACGGAAGTCTGTAACATTTTCACTTTTGTTGATCATATATTAATAGAAATACTCTTTTCCCATCCAATTGATATCTTGCAAATATTTGAATTATTATTCCATGGGCGTAATAGTCATGTTTATTAATGGATTATGCTATTGAATGTGCTAACATCATATATTATCACCATATGTTTGCTTTGCTTGGTTGTTGAAGACTAGTTACAGGTGTATTTCTTTGGGTTAAGTGCTCAACGGTGGACTTCATCGAACGTCTGGATGAGGTAGGCCTTTTATCTTATCTTGCTAGCATATTTGTTTATATAGCATATTTGAGAATAGAGTTGATTTCTACAGTCATTTCTATCTATTGTGGTTTGCCCCTAAGCATAGAGAGATTTTCCTTGTAACACAAAGCGCTCCAGAATAAATCCATCGACCTAGTAAAGGTTGAAATGGACCTGCTACGGTCTTGAATATGCCTCATGGGAGCATGAGGAGGCCATGTAGGAGGCGTACTCATAAAATTTTGAAGAAATATGAATGCACAATAGTACATAAGTGTACGAAGACTCCATTTTGGCAATTGAAGTTCCTGGAGCCACAAATATGAGACTTCATCTCCGACCAATGCTAGATCCAATTCCTTGGGTTGTGCATGTTGAGGGGAATGAGGGATTTTAGTTGGAATTGTTGTGTGATTCATTAATTTGCAAAATTATCAAGTATTTTTATGTAAAAAAATTTGTATGTAAATATGTAAGATTGTATGGTGATGTGCATTGAGGACATTGCAAATTGTAGGGGGAGGGGAATGTAACATACCCATTTTTAATCCCTAGTTTAGCAATGTATAATGTAAATATGATGTATGGATGTGGGCAAGTGATGCAATGTGTAAACTTTAGATTCATGGGGGATAAGTTTCCAGAAGAGAGGGGGTGTCTAAGGGGGATTACCCATATCTATTAAACCCAAACCATCTTTTAAAATTATCTTTACTTTAAGACTTCATTTTCATTTTGAGTGTTTCCAAGCCCCAATCATTGAATACATATAAGAGGGTTGGTGTGTGATATCACCT
This sequence comes from Picea mariana, assembly GCA_032191745.1. Lineage (NCBI taxonomy): Eukaryota > Viridiplantae > Streptophyta > Pinopsida > Pinales > Pinaceae > Picea > Picea mariana. The sequence continues at coordinate 7,752 of JASDQU010248890.1, forward strand.
CACAAAGTTATTGAAAGCATGGGGGAAGTATGAGAGTCAATTAAATCCTTTTGAGGAAGAGTGAGAGTCAAGCAAACATGGGAAAAGAAGGAAGTTCATATGGGAAAGGGGAGCAATTTTTACAGGCATTTTTTTGGACAGCAAGAGACTTTGGAGTGTTGAAGCTTGAAGGAGACCATAGTGGGCATTTATAACATATTTTTGTAGCTTGTTGATGAGTGAAATTGACAAGCCGTCAACTGGAAGAACAGGTCCGGTCCGAGGTTGTCCAAGTAACCCAAGCCATTTGGTGTAACCTGTTCTGATAGGTTTAATGGCTTTGTTAGCCAATCTAAGGTCCTAGGGTAAAGAAAAGGAATAACTAACTAATGTTAAATAATAATATATACATAAACTCTTATACAATTATATGTATAAATGTATTTGAGCAGAAAAGGAAAACAAAAAATATTGCTTATGAACAGAATTTACAAGTTGCAAGTTTTATTGGAAACTTACGAAATCAATGTAAAAATAATTGTTTTACAGAAGCAGATAAAGAAAGCACATTTGAATATTTTTTTATTTTCTAATTAAAAATCTAACAAAACTTGAATTAACTAAGTTATGAAACACAGATGTACAGATAGTCAAAGTTGATTTAAACTTTTTTGTTTCACTACTACATAAAATGACAGAAATTAAAAATAAAGAAGCTAACTTGATGTCAGTTTGTTAAATGTGTCTGTGTATATGTATGAATGAACAACATCCAGCTGCCATGCCTATGAGATAAATCTGCAATAGACTTATACTGAAATTGTTTTGAATAAATTCACAGAATGTATTGGCAGCTGGGATTTTTAGAAACAGAATAGGGAACACATATTGATTTTGTGATATTATGATCGCAAATGATTACAGTCAAAGAAATCTATGTGTAATACATTCACTTCATTGTTCAACTTAAACATCAAATAGAAATCTTGATATTCAAATTGAAAAGATGATCAAAGTGTGAATATCTAGAACAGCAAATCATGAACGATATTTATAACATGAATGTCCTGAACCATAGCATATCATTGAGTCTAAAGATACAAGACATATTAATATACCAGGATAATACAAAACATTAATGAAACACCATTAACAAAGGACTAAAGCCAAAATGGTGTACGTTGTTCCATTAAGTCTTGAAAAACCATTCATCCATCTTTGGTTCCAGGCCAAGATGCCTTTCATTTACAAAATGTGGGGTATTTAAAGAGTCTTTTTGAAATCTTATCTTCCTATATCTTAGGATAGGATCAGATCCCATGAGATCAAAATATTACAAATATGGAGGGCCTATAGCCACTCATAATAAAATTGTATCTTCAAATACTAATAAAAGTTTTTTCTCATTTACAAAATGAACGGGAAAGAGATACTAATCATCTAAATCGAACATGTTCCACCTCATAAAATCAGCGTCAAGATATACCACATCCTGAAAACTAAAATAGGAACAAGTTAGATAATTTATTAATGAATCATTACTAAACTTTGTATAAAAATGACTTGGCTACATAATCATGAGATTTTGTAGCTAGTCTTATATTGGAAAAACAAATCTAATTTAAATAACATGACTGTACTAAAAGGGAAAAAATTGTTTTACCATTTAAATCAATGACTAAACATGGATCAAGATAGCTCGGAATTGATTATGGCATTCACACTGTCTTCATTATTTATCACAATGTTGCATGTCTTCTTAAGACATTTGGCTTGTCTCTGTTCATTTGCTCTGAGGTCACGGTTTTCTTTTGTCAATAATTCATTGTGAGCTATGAGCGCTTTAATTCTTGCTTGGAGAATGGGGATATCAGTATAGTACTATTCAATCCAATGCAAGTAGACCTCGCAATGCACAGAAGGAGTGATCTGTCGATGGAGCATATAGTTGGGTGTGAGAATATCAATACTACCTCTTCTCGGCCCTTGACCAAGCTTAATACTAGTAAACCCATCTTTACCCTCAAGACATGGTGGGAGGTTATTAACATAGTCATACAGTTGAGCAGTATTGGATTTTTGACAATATGGATCTTCTTCTGCCAAGAAGTTTTCAATTTCGGGATCTGAAACCTCATTGACCTCGATCGGGTCAATCGAGCTCAAATGAGGTTTAGATCGATTCCTTAAATTTCTCGAAATGAGTCGACCAACTCTCTTATTTCAGAACCCTGACGCTTTGTTCTTTTGTTTCGACTGTTTGTAAGACTTTTTGCTATCGGTTTTTACAGTGGCTTTAGGGCCAACAAATAATTCATGCACAGGGGTTTCATTCAACTCGAAACCAACATCCTTTTGCCCATGTAAAAACTGACTGGGTATTGCCTCATCATGAGGGTTTTCCTTCAAAGGTTCTAGCTCGTTACTTGAAAAATCAAACTACTTTATTATCAGTGGTTTACCTAAAATAGGGGTTTCTACAGAAGTGACTATAGCAAAGCCATCTCGGGTTAAGAACCCATTCCAGTCATCACCTAGGGTTATTAAACGGTGAACCAACAGAATTTTAATTAAACCGTGGTGAAAGAGACTAGAGTCAAGGCTTTGTTTTTTATACCTTTTAGACATCTTGTACAGACTCCTCAACAAATAAAACGGCACATTCAAATGAAAACCTATAAAGTGCATAAGCAATCGTATATGGTAAAGAAAAACTAGACCATAACGGCCCTCCCAGGTCACAAATTGTTTAAGAACTAAAAAGAGACCATGTCATCTAACCTTGAGCAAAGAAATAGGAATACCTTTCTCACAGCAATCGATCTTTCCAGAGGTCATGAAGAGGCTCCAGGGAACTTCTTTGATTTTTGAATTCTTGAACCAGTTTTGACCAGTGGATGGAAGTCTTGTGGCTTCACTGATAAAATCCTCAGTGACCTCCAACTGAATATCTCCAACTTTATCCCTATACCCATCAAAATGTTGTGCGAATTCCTTAGCTACGCGAAGGTTACCCTTCGAACCTTTTGATGAAGGTATCCCAGCCCTGGCCTTTCAAATCCTCAACTGCATCATCATGAGACAACAATGCTTGAGATCCATTCGACTGTATTCAGACAATAGGAGCCGTTAGAAATATGACTGGACTATAACGGAGGCGACTCAAGGTAGCTCTGGGTTTAGATGGTAGGAGTAGGAGAAACAAATTTGAGTGAATAAAATGGAAAGAAACCAAGCAAAACCCTTACACAATCATAGTATAAAGCTCAAGGTTTAGTTCATGAAGTTTGAGCACTCCTGGTAATGAAAACCTCAAGTACAGAGTATAACACAAACCCTCAACTCATAATGAAAGGCCTTTCAATTCACTCTGCCAGCCAAAAATCGAGTACAGGATACGATTCTTGTGCATAAATTCCCATGTCTAGAAATGACTATAGTTGATTTGCCAAGGGTTTAAAATATATAAACATGTTTATAATTTAAATGAAAAACAAAATAAGTATCATATCAACATTCAAAGTAATCAAAGGGAAGTCATTCAAGTGTTAAACATGGAGTAGATACAAGCACAATGACCCTTTAAAAAGATGTTTTGAATAGGGATATAATACAAAACTAAGTTTCCATGTTTGATTCATGCTTTTATTCATGAATCAAACATGGAATAAAACAAACATGCAAATATTTAATCGATTAATGAATGACTATACTAATCCAGTCATCGTCTAAAAAGATAATGTTTACAAGACAAGGTGAAGGCAGCTACAGAAAGTATAGTTTCTCGTTTAAACAACGAAATCGTGTAGGGCTGCCAACAGTGGCGACTTACTGGGAGAAGCAGTTATCTCCGCATCACCAAAGAGTTCATGTTAGGATTGATCAGAATGATTAAAAATTAAAGAACGGTTAAAATTAAATCAAGCATCCCAATCAAACTCAAAAACATCACACAGTCCAGCTTCAGATGTCTTTCTGTCCAAATGAAATCCGATGACAAGTTTTAATTACGAGAGAAACGATATTCAAGCTAGTGACTCTAATACTGTTGACAGGGCCACTGTTGCCAACAGACATCCATAGCCTCGGTAGGGATTTCAATTAACCCACTCGGACACCTCTATCCTGTCTAAGAATTTATCAATTCTGGATGAAGGACATTTCACGATTAATATCAAAATTTATACCTGATAATTTTCTTGAACCCAACATTGCTTCGCTGTCAGCGGGCCTATTCAGTATCCCAACAAAGTTGTCTTGGCATCATGCATGCATTTACCCGCTGCCTAAAAACCTGTTCAGTATCTCGATGGGTTTACAGACACTTCCCATAGCTCTCTAGAATTTAATTTGACATAAATTTCATGATCTTCAAGAGAGGGGGTGATGCTGAAAATTTCAGATTCTGAAATAGTTGGTATTTTGCAATTTAATTTTTCTCTTTATGACCTTCATCGTGATCTGATTTAGTTCTCTGATAAGAATAACTTTTTGAAAACAGGAAGACGTACTTGAGTTATTTTCTTTTAAAAACAAGGACAGTGTAAAGAGATTTAATGATGATCGTGTCTTCTCGTGATTATAAAGTGAAACCAGGAAGGCTACTTCGAACATAAAGTTTCCTTAGCTAGTCTGAGTTTCAGCAATTTACAACATTGATGCTCTGAAAAGACCTTGATTGTTTCTTTATGATGAGGCATTCTGGTTTCCATTCACAAACTAAATGGTGACACAAACACAAGATTATTCAGAAAGCAGTGAAAACAAGCAAAATGAAAAGAACCAAAATCAAAAAGAAAAAGAAACTATGTACATAGGTGGATCTGGAATGATCAAGAAAAATACCTCTTGAGAGCTTGGCCATTCACTGGAAAAGTGTCTGGTCGTCCCTCCAAATCGTGTAGACGGAAAGAGCTAGGACCTAGTTTTTTAGAGATTACAAACGGTCCCAACCATAGATTCTGGAACTTGGTGTGTTCCCCTTTTCCCTCGTGGGGTTTATCCCATTTGAGAACCAAGTCTCCTACCTCGAAGTTTCTATATGAAGAAGAGTTTGAATCAAACTAGTTTTAACAGTTTGTTGATGATGATCCAACTTCTTCTTCACTTGTATTCTTACTTGCTCCAGTTTTAATAAAGCATTGATTCGATTTTCCAGAGGAGGACAAATCTCTTCTTGAACTTTCTGTGATAATTGCAGAGATGGGAGTAAAACATGAGGAGGCAGGATTGCTTATCTCCCATAAATGAGAAAGAAAGGGGAATTACCAATAGAGGTTTTGGGTGTCACTCTATCATCCCAAAGTGCGTTAAATAGTTTGTTGTGCCAATTCTTATGGTTTTCAGAAATTGTCCTCTTGATGATCTTGATTAAATTTTTGTTTGTTGATTCTGCTAGACCATTACCTTGGGGGTAGTAACTGGTAGAATACTTTAATTTGATCCATTTTTCTAAATTGAACAAGTTCATATCTAGGGATGAGAAATAAGATGTGTTATCAAAAACTAAACATTCGGGAATGTTGAATCTAGTAATGATACTTGAATTAGGAAAGATACTACCTAATTCGTGTTTACCACTTTCAAGGGTGTAGCTTCAAACCATCTGGTAAAGTAGCCTGTTGTTGTAATAATATACTTGTGCTACTATGAAGAAGAAGGATTGATTGGACCTATTATGTAAAGACCCCACTACTGAAAAGGTGAATCTATTGTAACGGGTTGTAAAGGGAATGTTGCCTTTTTCACCCGTCCAGTAGCTTTTTGGCAAATTATACATTTGCGACATAGGGTGTGCGCATCTTTAAACAACGTGGGCCAATAGTACCCAGCTCTTAATACTTTGTGGGCAGTGGTGTCTCCACCGAAGTGTCCACCACCTTCACCTGCATGAAGTTCAGATAGCACTTTCCCTGCTTCATCTTTCTCCAAACAACGCATAAGAACACCGTCGAAATTCTTTCGAAACAATATATCATTTATGAATTGGAAAGATGCGGATTTCAGCCTGAGTGTTCTCCTATTTCTAGGATCAATATGGTGAGGGGCAGAACCATGTGTCAAATAAATTTAATATCATCATACCAAGAATTAGCAACAGCTTGTGTATAGTTTATTTGTTTCTCATTGTGTTGATTTTGAGTCGAGATATTAATTTTCGTTTCTTGTTCTTCAACTGAATCAGCCACTAGTTTACATAGGCCTTGACCTCTAACAATTTGTGCAGGAGTTATTTTGAGTTCATATTCTTGTAACGATGTCATCCAATTTTCCCGTTTTTCACCTAGTTCCTTTTGTACCAACAAGTTTCTCACAGCAGGGTAAGGAACAATAACTTTAGTTCTGGATTTCAGCAGATATGACTGGAAGTGTTTCACTGCTTTAAAAGCAGCATATGCTTGTTGATCTATAGCTGGGTAATTCAGTTCAGCCCCTTTGAAAGTTGATCTCATGAAGGAAATGGGTATTTCATTGCTTTCGATGTTTTTTTGTGTTAACACAGCTGCATAAGATCGATCAGAGGTGAAGGTGTAGAGAGTGAAATCTCGAGAGAAATCGGGACTCATCAAGGAAGGAGCTTCTATTATTTATTTTTTGATGGAATCGAAAGCTTGACTTTCTTAGGACCCCCAGTGATACTGAATGTCATTTTTAATTAAATTTTGTAAGGGTCTTACCATTTCTGAGAAACTTGGGACAAATAGTCTGACAAAATTAATCTGGACTAAAAAGGATTGCATGGATTTTTTGGAGGAAGGAGGGGGAAGTTTGGCAATGGCTTGGGTTCTTTCAGGATCGATGATCATTCTGTCATTGGATACTATGAACCCAAGTAGTTTGCCTTTTTCTACCACAAAGGCTGATGTCTTAGGGTTGAGAGATATGTCGTATTTTTGGCATTGTTCTAAGACAACCCTAAGGTGAGACAAATGATCTTTCTTGTTTTTAGAAAAAACGGTAACGTCATCAAGATAGACCACTACTGAGTGATTTATGATACCATGGAAAGCGATGTTCATTGCTCTCTAGAAAGTGGCCCCAGCGTTTATAAGCCCGAAAGGCATCTTCCTGTAGGCATAAGTACCCCATGGAGTACGAAAAGTGGTTTTGAGTTGATCCGAGGGAGACATGAGGACTTGGTTGTATCCTTAAAAACCATCTAATAGAGATAGTATTTCGAAACCAGACACTTGTTGAATAATTTGTTCCAATGGAGGAATGGGATAATTATCTTTATTTGAGGCTCGATTCAAGTTACGAAAGTCGACACGGAGTCAAATTTCTCCACTTTTCTTCCTTACAGGAACTATATTAGATACCCATTATGTGTGTCTCACCAGGAAGATTATCTTTGCATTCAGTAACTTATTCAGTTCTTTCTTGACAGTGGGTTCCAATTTGGGGTGCATTTTTCTTAACTTCTGTTGAAAAGGTTGAGTTTGTGGTTTCATGGGAATGACATGTTGTATTATATTAGGATCAAAAGTTTTTAGGTCATCGTATGTCCAAGAAAAAACGTCTTTGAATTCTTTAAATAATTTTATGAAGGCAGATCATTCTTGATTGGAGCATCTCGTTCCCAAATTGATGTTTTGAGGATTATCCTTAGTCCATAAATTTACCGTTCCATAATTCAAGGAAGAACTGTTTGTTTTACAATTAACTGACCCTCTAAATTTATCATGCAAGTCATAAAACTTTTCTAGTCGTACAATAGATTTGGGGATAGAATTCACCATATCGGATGTCAATTCTGGAGATCTAGGATCTTATATTACAGTGAAGTTGTGAAGGTTTTCATCGTGAGTGCCTTCATCGATGACCGCACCATGAAAGGTGTTCCATATGCAAGAAGTTGATGATTTGTCGATCGTCGTCAAATACTCTCCAATTGGTAATGTTATCTGGGATCAACGGCTTGAACAAAAATTCAATCGAAAATGCATTAGGAGAAAGACCTTCCACAGGTAATAGTTTAGAAGCGACATTAGCCAACAAATCAGCCTCTGAATTACTTAGTCCAGGAATGGAATTTATGTTAAATGCCCAAATTTTTTGCATTAAACTCCATACCTCAGTTTGGTATCTTTACAGATGCGGTGACAAGCAATGTATGGAGTTCCTTACCTACCTGACCACGATTTATGAATCACCGAATACCATTAAATTTCTTACATTCATATCCACAGCTTTCCTAAGTCCTTGCAAGAGTGCTTCATATTCGGCAGTGTTATTGGTGCACTCAAAATCTAATCGACATGTAATGAAAGTCTTATTACCTGCGGGATCGATGAGTACACATCTTGCACCAGCTCCTTCTTTGGCTTGGATCCGTCAAAGTACAATGACCATAGTTGAGCTTCATCGGTAGTGTTTGACACACTTGGCAAAGCTGATGACTAAGTATAGATCATGTTGGGGTCCTATAATTATAGGTAACTCATTTCTTCAGTTTCTATTTGGCATCACACACGTGATGAAGTTCCTGGCTTGCTGGTCTCTCGATTGTTTCTGTTTCCCCCTCCATCCATTTCGCCCAATCGTCCATCACCCTGCTGCATGCTTCATCCACCGTTGTGCCCTTCAGTCCCTCACCCTTCATTCCTTCACCCCTTCGCAAATCTTATCCCTCCATGAATAAACAAACTTAGGATAAAAACATTAGGTTAATAGTTAGATTAGACCTGTTAAGAATAAATTAATTAATAATTGAGTTAGCTTGTTAGTAATTAATCAA
>JASDQU010248891.1:4268-16444 GCA_032191745.1 Picea mariana
ATGCGCTTACTAAAGAAAGACGTTCCCTTTCATTAGGACGATGTTGCTCAACGCTCTTTCGATGCATTGAAACATGCCCTCACGACTGCCCCTTTGCTTCGGCCACCTAACTATAACAAAGATTTCTTATTATACCTAGTTGCTACAGAGTCAACCATCGACATGGTCTTAGTTCAGGAAGATGAATTATTATCAGAATATGTGATTTATTACCTAAGTCGAGGCCTCGTAGGACCATAACTCAATTATTCTCATATCGAAAAACTTGCGTTGGAAGTAGTCCATGATGTTCAAAGGTTCCGTCATTATGTTTTGTTTCACAAGACTAGCATCATTGTTGTCGTGAATCCATTCCAGTACATGTTGACACGACGTGTAATAGGCAGAAAGATCAGTAGATGGATAGTCATCCTCCAAGAGTTTGACTTAGATTTTATTTCAGCGAAATCCAAAAATTCACTGGTCTTCGCAGAACTTATTTCGGAACTTTTGCTCAAGTTAGGTGATGTTGTGCCCGAAGAGTCACGTATCAGAGGAGATATGTTTTTTATCGCATCTTCGAATCCCTGGTACGGATATATATTTATCTATCTCCAGACTTTGAAATGCCCCACCTCTGCTTCTCATGATGAGCATCGACGTATACTCCATCAGGCTAAGAATTATCTCATACTCGATGATACGTTGTATCGAAGAGGTGTAGATTGCATCCTGCGTCGATATCTCACTCATGAAGAAGTCGTTATCATGTTGAACGATTTCCATACCAGAGCCTGTGGCGGTCATTTGCCTGGGTTGGAAAAAACCCAAAAGATTTTATGAGTAGGTTAATTATGGCTGACAGTAATAAAAAATTTTATCGAATCGTTCAAGAAGTACTACCCATGTTAGATCTTCTCTCAGAATATGAGGGCACATCCCTCTCCCATGTTTCCTGTCATCACAGTTGGTCCCTTCACCAAGTGGGGGATCGATTACACTACATGCAACCCTCCTTCAGCAAGGGGGCACCATTATATCATTGTAGTTGTAGACTACTTCACGAAGTGGGTCGAAGCTATGCCAACGTTTAAAGATGATGGCGAGACTGCGACTCTCTTTCTATTCAACCAGATAATAGCAAGGTTTGGCATCCCGAGGGATATTGTCACTGACCATGGCAGTCACTTTCAAAACTAGATGATGACTGAGTTAACATCAAAGCTTGGGTTACAGAAAGAACATTCGTCACCCTACTACCCCCAAGCAAATGGTCAAGTGGAAGCTGTAAATAAATCTCTTAAGACCATCCTACAGCGAACGATCAACTCAACCAAGTCAAATTGGCATTTGATGTTATACTTGGCATTATGGGCTTACCGAACATCTGTTAAGACTACAACCAGTTTCTCACCTTTTCAACTCGTTTATGGCCTGGAAGCAGTCTTGCCTATCAAATGTCAGATCCCATCCCTAAAGTTGGCAGTACAATTATTTCCAGACACTTCTCCACTTGAAGAGCGGTTATTATACCTTGAGTAGCGTCGTGATGCAGCCTTGGCCAACGAGGTTCACAAGCACAAAGTCAAGTGTCAATATGATCGGTCCATTCATCCTCGGATTTTCTCTAAAGGTGACCTTGTCTTGGTCTATGACAAAGATAAGGACCCCCTGGGGGTAGGAAAATTCAAACCCATGTGGTTCAAACCTTTCATCATAATAGAGGTTCTAAAAAAGGGTGCTTATCATATGGTTGACTTTGAATGGAATGCTTTGGTAGAGCCTAGAAATGGGATCTACCTCAAGAAGTATTACTCATAGGTAGGTCACGATGGGTAACTTTTTGTAACATATGTATAGTCTTTGTACTATTACTTTCTAATTTCTTTTAGTATTATGGACGTGTCATTTTTTATGTTATCTTTCATCATTGCGGCAGATGTCAAGTGAATCTGAGGTGTCCATTGGGTACGCAGATGGTGCTAGCCGGCACACTCAGAGGCTTTCCTCTACAGCTTGGGTAATTTTTACACCTCGAGGCCAGTTATTATCTTTCAGAGGTATATTCTTAGGTGACACCACAAACAATGTCGTCGAGTATAGTGAAGTTATTGAGTTTCTTTGTGACGCCTTTTCATTTGGTATCTCTCATCTCTTGGTCTATCTCGACGCTCAGTTGGTTGTGTCTCAGTTAAATAGAGTCTACCGTGTTCATGATCCAGCTTTACACCGATGATTCCTTAGGGTATGTCTCTTTTAGATTGACATATCACACACATATGAAAGGACATACACATAAACATGTAAATACATTTTTAAAGGCAAAAATGATCCATAAGACACAAAAAGACATAAAAATCCATATATAATATCATAGTCACCAGAGTACATAGGTGGACGCAAGCACCTAAAAAATATGACCAATAACGAGTCATGGGGCTTATTCCCTCAAAACATATGTACAAGTAGTGCTCTCGACACGTGAAAATTCTAACTAAGGTCAGGGCCTGTGGGCCCTGTTTTACTGATCAACAACTTTTTCCAAATGCCGAAACAATCAGACCCATGTTCGTGGTGCCCCCGCTACATGAGGCTGCATAGATGGTGGCAGATCCTCAATATTTTCCATAGGGACCATGCAAGTGAGCGAAGTAAAGTTTCTCTCGACTCGTCTCAACACCCTCTCAGAATCCCCGGCTGGAAGCTCTCCTGCTGCTGCTGGTCCCCCTGCGGTGGTAGGTGCAGCCCCTGGCTGAGGACGATGCCTATTCCTCACATAGTACACAGGTCACACTGGTCCCACATCTGCACACAACAAACACATATCTATCAAATACTCTGGTATAAAAAAAAGATATATATATATAAATTACATATGTTTCACAAAAAAAACAACAACAAAACAATGATGTAAACTTACCCATCTCTCATCGCTCCTCACCAGGAGGTACTGGTATCTCAGGATATCTCGATAAATCAATCCCAGCATAAGGGTAATCCTCTATGACTGGGATCTTTCACGACAACCAAGCGAAGAAATCATCGTCAAAGGACTCATTGGTCCTTCCACCACTCTGTCGTGGCAGTAACACTGCCCATCTACAAACTGCAGGAAGAGAGGCATGATGTCCTCGTACCACTACTAAAGGACTGAAGCTTGGAACTATTTCAAAGAAGAAAGAGCATAGAATGTTCCTGAATCCGAAGTTCCTCTACATCCGCGACTGACAATCTGTCAACTTCCTCTTCACACAATCTAGCAGTGTAGTGCCCCATTCAAATATTTGTGCATTTAGGCACTGGACTGCACAGTTCATCTGTACAAGAGACACCTAATGTAGAGCCACATAACTAGTCTTCCACCCAATAAGCAACACAATCGCCTACAACGATAAGTCAGTAATCTTGCTTATGGGCACCTATGAGCTTGATCGGTCTGTACCAGCCTCACAATAAAGTCTTATCAATTCCGCTATGTTATGCGGCCCCGAGGGAAATGTCTAGAAGTTGATTGGTTCCCCTCTCCTGGAGAGGCTAGTCAAAAAGTATATATCCTCTGTTGTGGGCACCAATGACTGCACCTCTAACATAAAGTCTTCTTCATCAGGATGCCAATAATCAACCAAGGCATTCAGTAGCCTAGGTTGTGCCCGCATAAAAGGACATAAGAAGAACTTGAGAAACCCACATTGCATTAAGGTAGCCACAACATTGGGGTCTTCCCTGACCAACTCACTAACCTCCTCATGCTCTCTTTCCCTCCAGTGAACATACATCCTGCAAAACACCAAGTTCAGGAGGGTTAACCCTTGTTTTTTAATTTTTTTCATTCAATAAGGGGGTCCACGTGGGCTGTAATGTTGACAGTTGCATGTACACACATGCAGTTTTTACTCTACCTGAATGTACACGCGGCCAGTCCTAAGACATCTCACGTGGACCTAGGGTTGACCTTTTGAAGGTCGATGCCCCCCCAAAACTTGAAACTCAAAGAAAAAATAAAGTTTCAAATTGCAAGAGGACAGAGTTTATACTCACTTGGTCCAAACAGATGGTCGTTTCATCCACCGTAGCTCCTGGAATCACCACTTTTATCAAAGGGGGTTTTTTGCTCCAGAGTCAATTTCCAAATCAACAATGGTGATAATGAGCCACCAGCTTCTATTTATAGACTTTTTGGCCTCTTTTTGTCACTTTTTCCCCCCCCCTTATCAATTTTTTTAAACCAAAAACCATTTAGAGTGATTCAGGAGTTGCATTGGAAGGGTATGATTGGGTATCAGGACATTTTTTTTGAGTTTTGGGTAACTTTTGACGGTCTGTAGAAAAATATCAGATGATCAATTCCAGCATGTAGGTTATATTTCTTCCCTGACTTTTGTATCTCGTTGTCTTTATCCCTTTTCCATAGGATCGATCCCATCAGGTTGCGACACAGAACCATCATTGCTTCTTTAGAAGTGTCGCAAGTTGGTGGTAGAGCTTACCGGAACATGGATTCCCTAGGTAGATCCTGGTTGCATTATGGTGTCCATGCTGTCTCTAATCATTGTAGGCTTGAGAGTCCTTGTTGTTTTTCCTGATTACAAGTTTGAGCCTCATTTTCATGATTCCTTTTCACTCTTGACCTCACCTTCGGGACTCCCAAAAGACATAATGGGTCTTGTTTTAAGCCCTTTTCAGCCCCTCTAAACATGAAAAGATTGTCGAGCGATCTTGTGGCCTTTCACGCTCGTTCAACTAAAATTTGAAAGTCATGTATGTCTAGTGGTAGTTTACCCCTTTTTCGGTCTAGATGGTCAACTATACGAGCAAAGGTGTACTCTAAGGAACTCCAGTTCTCTAGAAGAGTACTCTCAGGTATCAATTTAACCCTTTTTCAGGCCCGAGGGACTAAATTTACGAAAAAGGAACCCCCACGGAGTCCATAGTTAATCTCTTTTCAGACTCCCTAAAATTGAAAAGATTTTCGAGTGACCTTATTCTTTCACACTCATTAAAATGGTCTGGAATAACATTCCTAACAGAGTCCATAGTTAAGCTTTTTTTCGACTCCTTAAAAATAAAAAAATGGTCGAGTGATCTTGTCTTTATCACACTCGTTAAAATGATTTTGAACAGACGTCTTTTCGGTGCTAGTTTACCCCTTTTTTGAACTGACTAGACTACCTACAAAAAAAGGTACCCCAGTGGAGTCTCCTTTTACGTTTTTTCAGACTCTCTAAATATGAAAAACTGTTGAGCTTACCTTCTTTGGGCTTGTTAAACTTACATCGAAGGATGTTACCATTGTATGTTTTGTTAATCGCATTTGCATACCCGCGTCTTTGGCCTAATGCCGGCTCCATGTTGCTCTCAACTGAACCATCTAAAGCATGCCTTATATGTAAGCCCTGTAGCAGTTTACCTCTGTGTCTTGACACCTTTGGCCCCTAGAGGATTTTTCCCGAGTGTACTTACTCTGAACATCAGTATTGTCCCTGTGACTTGAACTTGTATGTTTACAACACTCATTCCTCCTTTCTAACGTAACATTATTTTATTCTTTTTCCAAAATTATTGAAAAAAGACAAAAAAAATCAAATATACCCCAAAAAGAGGAAGGGAAAAGTATTTTCTTTATTGGAAGCATAATGAGTCGCCCTTGGATAAAGCACATCTATCTATTTGTTTGTCAAACTATGGATTTCAATAAGACCTTAGTAAGTTGTTCTCGCTACATAGAGTTATGTCCTCCTCCATTTGGTTATTCTTCCAAACATATGGAGAGTTGGTGTTGCCTCCTGCCTCATAAACTTATGCTATTTCCATGCTGCTTGAGTCTCATAATTTGTCGTGTTGTTGTCCAAGGGAAGTTTTTTACGAGGCCTGAGTTGGCCCCTCTGCAGTTGTTTCTTGCCCTCATACCCGACCATCCCAAACATCCAATCAAGTATTTGTTTGAAATCAATGAAGCTTTCAGTCTGATCATCAATATTCTCTAGTCGATGACCAATGAGTCGTCGAAGACCTCTGGGTAGTGAAGCCGTACACTCATATTACACTCCTACCCGAGTTTTGAAGATTTTGAAGTTCTTGCTCAAGCTATGAAGACCTCATCCCCAGCCATCAGGCCTTATCAGCTTCTACGAAGATGGATACTCTACATGTATATCTTTTTTATTTCGAGATGTAACTCCGTTATGTATTTCTTGATAGTGCTCTGTAATTCGTCCAAGATTGTGATGGCAGTCACATAGGCAACATCAAAACCACTTCGAGTCTTGGATCTAGCCCTCCAAGACTCAGAGAGTGATCTCTCTATCAAATTTAGATTTATTTGAAATAGGATATTAGGCTAGCTATGCAGAACATGGGTTTTTTCATGGATTTTGAGTTGGTTTGATTAAGGCATAAAGGACCATTGGGCAACATGGAGTCAATGATAAAGACGATAGATGAATGAATAACTAAAACAGGATGTAACCAGGAAAGATAATCATGCAAGTGGATTCTTTGATCTTATAGAATGGGAAAGGAAGAAAATATTGGGATTCATTTCAAATGTAGAGTAGAGTACAGCTGAATTATACACTTCAAACTTGGACGAAAACATAAATATTGCATTGAGCCAGCACAGGGTGTCAAGAACAAATCTTGTACATTACCTTCTCATAAAAAATACAGAAAGAAAAGTTTATGAAATAGGAAAATCATGAGTTACACAAGGGAAAAAACTTCACCACTTAAACACAACACAAGAATCTGGGAAAAGTGTCTTTGTATTCATTCATAAAGTCATTTACAGACTGCTCATCATCTTGACAAAACAGAAAAACATGTTTATATATTATCTACCCATCCGATACCTCCAGGTCAAAACTCTTTACATTAAAATCCTCTGAATAAATAGGATAGATCTCCCAACCAGTTGTGTCAGTTGATTTTAACCGCCTCGACTAAAAATAGCCACAAATCCCCAAAAATCTTGAACTGTCTGCCATGAAAGACAGGCCTAATTTTTGCAAAAAAGGGGTCCGAATAGACATCTATTTCTTTTCAACGCTGACACCTGGGAAAAAATTGAAGGAGGTTATTCTATATGGGCATGTTCTGGAAAAAATCCTCCTTCTGTTTCACCAAATTTTCCTCCATATGGCCATAACAACTCCTGCAAGATCGGGACAATAACAGAAAAACTGAAAATCTGAAAAAAGAGGTTGAAAGATAGCTTTGATTCTCCTTTCTCATGGTACCTATGAAAAAATTGAGAGAGTTTTTTGTTCTTCATCCCATTTTGAGAAAAAATCTCTCTCAGATTTTGAAAATCTGTCTTCATTTGCTCAGAATCCATTTTGAAAGAAGACATACCGAAATAGGAAAAAATGGCGAAAAATGAGGAAAGTGATTTTTTTTTTTGGGATGGGTGGTATTCTGGACCCCCCCCCGAGGTGGTAAGCGGTTTTTTTGGGGGGAGGGTTCGTTGGCATGTGGGGGATAAACCTATCCGGGGGATGGTTTTTAGAAACTACCATTCTAGACCCCCCCCGCCCTCTCTCGTTAAGTTCCAGATAGTGAGGGGGGGTCCGGAATTTATTATAACCATTGATTTGTTTTTGCTTTTTGGAAAGTGTATGTGGATTTGGGGGGGTAGAACTTAGGATAGCGCTATTTTGGTGTTTCATTTTTATTTTTTTACAATTGTTTTGTTTATTATATTTTATGTTTTCTTGTTTTTGTTTTAATAGTTTCGTTTATGTTTTTATTTAAATGTTTTTATATTGTTTTTTTTTATTGTTTTGTATTGGTTTTATTTAATGTTTAATGTGTTTTAATATATGTATTTTTATTTTAATATTGTTTTTTTTAATGTTTGGTTTTGTATGTTTTTATTTTAATATTGTTTTATTTAATATTAATTAATAAAAACTAACCTAGTTACTAAACTAACTTAACTATTAATTAATTAATTGATTAATTAATTAATTATTAACTAGTTTAGCCTAGTTTAACTACACTAATTTTATTGTTAACCCTTATTTAATCTATTATTCTTTTTACCCTAAGCTTGGTTTATGCATGGATGGGTGATGGGCGAGAGGTAGTCAACAGGGCAAAAGGACAAGGGAGTGAGGGCACATCGTGGAGGAAGGATGCAACAGGGTGATGGGGGAGCAAGCGAAATGAATGGAGGGGAGAAACAGGATCAATCGAGCCAGACTTCTTCATCACGAGAGAAAACTCCAAATCAACAGTCGAAGAATCGAGTTACCTATGATTATAGGTCCCCAACATAGGCTCCGCCTGGGGATGGTAGCTCTTTCAGGAGGTGTCAAGAACCACTGAAATCTGAACATGTGGATCGATACTTTATTCTTTGGGCAATGGAGTCACTGCAACTACAATCTTCGAACTGGCTCAGATTTGACTGGACAATGAACTAGATATTATCAAATGCAAACTTTGTTGGAAATCATACAATACTGAAAAGATGCTCAAATGACTGAGCTTATTCAAAACTACTACCTACCCTACACTACTGAAAATTGCATTGTTCTAAATGATACAATAATGCCAATGCAGCTAATCAAGTAGTTGTTGAGACCAGAGGACTATTTGACTGCTCGTTAGCACAGTGAAAAGCGCAGCTTGACCTTCTACCCATAGACTCAAAACTGCAAAGTGTAAAGGCCACTTCTGAAAACGTGATTGATATTTACCATAGAGACCTCGACAATATTGAAGAAAAAAAGTACTGCCAAAGACAAATTGAGGCTCTACAGTGAAAAAATTATCCATATAGGTAGCTATAGGATGAAGGTAGAAATGATATCTTCCTTGATTTTTGGATTCTGTCAAGTGAGAAACATGCTCTAGCACTGTATCTATGTCCTTTTCATCCTCATGCATTTCCTGACATGGCTGCAACTACTCTGATGGGCTTTGTAATATGACTTATGATGAAAAATACAATGAAGTTGACTGCCTTATCATGTCAATATCATAAAAACTTTTTATCCCATAGCTGGATGATGAAAAAAAAAATTGACAGCACAAGTCATCCAACACATCTGATATTGGATCCTGTAGAAATTGAACTAACTGTTGCGTTGGTTCCACTGCAACTTCTTGATTTTTTGTGTATTTATCCTTTAGCATATAATCAAGATTCTTTTTAAAAAACTGAAATGAATTAAAGCATAATGGTACAAAGTTGTTTTGAATTAACTTAGAATTTGTTTCAGGCTCTAAGCTTTCATCGGGAATTTGAAAATCAATGTAGGCCAAGGGTTGTGATTCTGGGTTTAGAACAACCTCCACATCAACAATGACATCTTCACCTAGTTGATCAAAAAATTCTCCCTCTCTACTATTGACAACTTGCTTACAATTTCTTCTCAAAAATTGAAAAGAAGAGAGACATAAGGATAAAGATTTTTCCCTTACTCTGAAATTTTCTGTCTCTTCCTCATCGTTGTCATGATTGTTGTGCAAGGGCTGATTGTCATATCTGAATTGTAAATGATCTTTTTCCTCCCATTCATATGTGGCTGATTTCTTTGAACAATCCATATCTATTTCATCCCCATGATCATCATCATACTAATAGCACTTGGGTAGATTATCCAAGTAAGAAATTCCATCCAACATGCACATCATGTTAGGAGAATCTTCCACCACTCTCTGATTTTGAACTTCATCTTCGACTGCATCAAGAACTGAATACATGAAAGAATCATTATTCAAACCCTGGTACCAAGGATGAACAACAACATGTTTGGGAATAGTGACCTTTTCTTTCTCTGAAATCAATGGAACATGGTGTCTTGGGACAACAAACTCATCTTTCCTATTGATCCTCTGCATCATCTCTTCCATGGCACTGGACAAACTGTCCAGTTTAGCTTCTGAATATTTTAGCTTCTCCTTTTCTTTGTTCTTTACTTTTGACCTTTTGATCAACAATTTGGCCTCCACATCAACTACAACCTTTTTCATTTCTTCAAGACTTATAGTGTTCCTTTCTCTTAACTAAAATGTCATCTCGGGATTGAAGGCATCTGGGTAATGCAAGTGAGATGATCCTAGGGGTGGCCTTATATCAGCAAATATTGCATGATATAGCTTATTGAATCTGGATGAAAACTGATGTATTGTCTCCCTTGGATTTTTTTTCAAGTGGTCATACTCTTCTAGGATGAGGAAAACATTTCCCATGACCACCAACCTATCTAGGAAAACTTGCATAAACTGATGAAAATTTCTGATGTTTGCAGCTGGGAGGTTTTCAAACCAATTTTTAACTTTTCCTTGTAAAGACAGGGAAAAAATATTGATACAAACATCATCATATTCAACCTCATAAAGGTTAAGGAAATCCTCAAGGTTTTGAATATGTTTTTCAGCAGTGATCTTCCCATTTTTTCCATCAAACCTGGGCATATTATTGATGTAATTGACAGGGAGGTCATGGAGAATAGGAGGCAAATCTAGAGGCTTGTATCGTTCCGGGACTTTTGCAAGCACATGAAATGAAGCAAGAGGCTCACAACCATCCAGAAGTTTAGCAAGAGTAGGAGATAAAGTAGGAGGCTTATGTCTCACTAGGGTTTCTACAGGTGCATCTGGGAGGTGAACAGGTGTATGAGTATGTACATAATCTACAATTGGGGATATGATCTCTTGAGGCTCATCAATCAACAGGTGGTCAATGTAATCTTCAACAATATACTTTTGATCAGGCTTAGAATAAGACAAAACATAATTGAAGATAAAACCAAAGATGTCNGTCTTTCAAGGTTGCTTGGCCATGCTTTAGATTCCTCCTCTAGTGGAGTCTTTGAGTCAACATTGTCTGGAGCTGGTTGGAGTCACCAGGTGAATGATCTCAGCCTTCCGGTGTCTGGTCACTATCCACCATCAGTGATCATATATGGAGCTTTGAAGTGTACTACTGGGGAGAGACCCCAGTGGAGTTGCCATTCTATTAGCGCTCTGTAATTTTCCCAAGGCTGTGATGGTAGTCGTAGAGGCAACATCAAAACCACTTCGAGTCTTGGATCGATCCCTCCAAGACTCAGAGAAGGATCTCTCTATCAAATTTAGATTTGTTTGAAATAGGATATTAGGCTAGCTATGCAAAACATGGGTTTGTTCATGGATTTTGAGTTGGTTTGGTTAAGGCATAAAGGACCATTGGGCAACATGGAGTCAATGATAAAGACGATAGATGAATGAATAACTAAAACAGGATGTAAATAGGAAAGATAATCATGCAAGTGGATTCTTTGATCTTATAGAATGAGAAAGGAAGAAAATATTGGGATTCATTTCAAATGTAGAGCAGATTACAGCTGAATTCTACACTTCAAACTTGGAAGACAACATAAATATTGCATTGAGCCAGCACAGGGTGTCAAGAACAAATCATGTACATTACCTTCTCATAGACAATACAGAAAGAAAAGTGTATGAAATAGGAAAATCATGAGTTACATGAGGGAAAAAACTTCACCACTTAAACACAAAATAGGAATCTGGGAAAAGTGTCTTTGTATTCATTCATAAAGTCATTTACAGACTGCTGATCATCTTGACAAAACAGAAAAAACATGTTTATATATTATCTACCCATCTGGTACCTCCAGGTCGAACCTCTTTACATTAAAATCCTCTGAATAAATAGGATAGATCTCCCAACCAGTTGTGTCAGTCGGTTTTAATCACCTCAGCCAAAAATAGCCACAAATCCCCAAAAATCTTGAACTGTCTGCCATGAAAGACGGGCCTAATTTCTGCAAAAAAGGGGTCCGAACAGACATCTGTTTCTCTTCAACACTGACACCTGGGAAGAACTGAATGAGGTTATTGTATATGGACATGTTCTGGACAAAAAACTCCTTCGTTTTTGCCAAATTCGCCTCCAGCTGGCCTTAACAGCTCCTGCAAGATCGAGATTGTAACAGAAAAACCAAAAATCTGAAAAAGAGGCTGAAAGATAGCTTCGATTCTCCTTTCTCATGGAACCTGTGAAAACACTGAGAGAGGGTTTTGTTCTTCAGCATGTGCTGAGAAAAAACCTCTATCCTATTTTAAAAATATGTCTTCATTTTCCCAGAATCTGTTTTGAAAGAATACGTACCGAAATAGGAAAAAATGGCGAAAAATGAGGAAAGTGGTTTTTGTTTTGGGATGGGTGGTATTTCAGACCCCCCCTG
>JASDQU010248892.1:0-14423 GCA_032191745.1 Picea mariana
CGGTGGTATAATTTTTATGTCAAACAGAGTCCGTATGGAGAAGATATCGCGTTCTGTCCGAAAAGTCAAACAGGCAAAAATTTGATGCTGACTGGGCAGGACACGTGGCACGTCCGTACAGTGACACGTGGCAGATTCCGTACAGTGACGTGGCAGATTCCATACAGTGACGTGGCAGATTCCGTACAGGACACGTGGCATCCCCAGGACGCGACATGTGTCATGCTAATTTGGCACTTTTGGCATGTGGTTGGACCAATAAAAAAATGACACGTGTCACCACTCACATGGTGACACGTGGCACGCTGACGTCAGCATGGTGACGTGGTAGACACGTGGCATATGACAGGTGGCTTACGGCAGGCATATGTGGCAGTTGACATGGCATTGACGTGGTCCAATCAGAGGTGGACACGTGTCCAGTTCCGATTGGTTTAAAAAAATGCCACGTGGCCCACTCACAGGGTGCCACGTGGCGCTGTATTATTGGCTCGTCGGTTTCAATTAAAAATATTGGTTTGGTGGCTCGGCCGAGGTTCGAACGCGGGACCTCCAGACGGGCAGAGACTTGGCAGGACCGGGCTAGCCACTTGGCCGCACGACAGAACTTGTTAAACAATCGGCGGAAATGGTTATTAAAGTGGTGTGTGGTTATGTTTGGCGGGAAAAGGGTCGGGGCTTAGCCCCAGCCCTTTGTATTGGTATACGACCGTGTAATGTAACCGACGGCGCGGGAGTTTAAACAACGGTTCTTTGTATAGCCGAGGATTATATGTTTTCCACCATATGCGCAGGGGCCAATCAACCGTTGGGGCGCATAGCACGCGCGGTTATAATCCACAAGCCCACAGTTCCAGTGGACAAGCCACAAGACCCGGAGCCAACCACCCATGCGCGGAAGTTTGGTAATTCGTTAGCCACGGGTCATATTAAAAGGCCATACGACTAGGTTAACGCCGGAGGAAGGGGCCAGCGCCATAGGCGCATGGCCACATGGAACAACATACGACCATGCCGAGAGGTGCGCGCCCAGGGATCGGGGGCTGCGCTCGATTTTGGTCAATAAACATTATAAAAGTGGGTTTAACAACAGAATTTGGTTTTTTTAATGAATATTGTGCCTATTTTTATTGGATTTTCTCCATTTTTGGGGGATATTGGGCTTTTTTGGAGGCCAGATTCTTGGAGGAAGTTGGGGATGTGAAACCAACTCCTTTTCTATATAAACCAGGCCTATTTGAGGCCAAGGGACAATCATTTTTGCAGAGTTATGCTGTTGGAAAGCCAAGCCAAAGTCAGTTTGTTGCAGGGAAGCCTTTGAGGTGGAAACGTTGTCGGATCGTTTCTGGGAGCTTGGAGCATCAGTTTTGCATGCCGTTTCTTTCATTGGGTTCTTGAGATCTGTGACTAGAAGCCCAGATCTGTCTTGTAGCCTTTGGGCATTGCTGAGATGTAATTTTGAGCACTTGAGCAGAAATAAAGAAGCCTCCCCCACAAGGAAAAAGGCCCGGAGACGTAGGCAAACATTGTGTCGAACTCCGTTATCAACCTGCGTTCTTATGGTTTGCTGTTCATTATTGTTTTCAGATCTGCATATGTGTATTTGACTGATATAATTCTCTTCTTTTCCTCATTCTTTCATTAAAATTCTCAAATGGTTAAATTATTCATGCAAGTTTAAAACTCAACCATAATCATAAAAGATCCTGCCGGATCAACCATGAAGTTTTAGATTTCCCTAGAATGATTGCTAAGGTTGAAAGAATGAATATGAGACAAGAAGACCATGAGGAAGGTCAAGCAACTAAGGCCATGGAAGAACCCCAGAAAGAATCAGAGACTGTATTGCTGCAAATAAAAGAAACACTGAATGACCACCAAAATATCAACTTATCAGAGATCTTCAAAGAAAAAGAATACATAGAAACAAGAATATGAGACTTCGACATTGACTGCGTTCTGGATGAGGAAACACATGTGAATATTATGACAGAAAGAACTTGGGAAATTTTAGGGAAGCCTGCTATGATTCCTTCATTGGGATGAATAGGATTATTTAGAGGAAAGCTTATAACCCTATGTGGAAGACTTAGCTATATATCTATGAGTGCTCATGGAACTTTGACAGAAGAATATTTTGAGGTTGTTAAATTTATTGAGAACAATGCCCCATTTTCTATATTACTAGGAAAACCTTGGATTGAAAGGGATCAGGCCAGAAGGAAAGAAGAAGAATTCTTAGAGCAAAAGAAGCAAGAGTTGAAAGATTTCATGACTAGGAGGATCACATGCTTGATTGAAGAAAAGGATAACAAATTGAAGATATTTAAAACTAGAAACTTGGATGTCAAAGTTGGAAGAAAAAAATAAGACTCACAGAAGACTAAAGCACCTACCCCAGATAGAGAAGAAGTATTGCCCCTGAATCCTAGGAAAGAATCTCAGCAATGCGAATTTACTATTCCAAGAGGAGATAAGAATCAAAATGGAAAGAGGAATACAGAGACAAAGTGCACTAGAAAGAAGGCTAGAAAAATAAGTAAGAAGAGGTCAAAGATTGAAAAGTTACAAAAGGTTCCAGAGGAAGCTTTGCAGAAGAAAAAATTGCAAAACTGGAACTTCGTCGAGATATTAGAACAACGCCACATGGCACTTCGCCATGGAGAAGTAATATAGCCGTTGGAAATAGTATAACTGCTAGACTAACGCCCCGAATGGTTAGAACGACATTCATGGTCAGAAATCTCACCATCAAACCGTTGGGACCGTGCTGTAACGAACATAACTAAATTAATGAAGGCTTCTCACCCGTTGGAGAGATTTGTTGCTTAGTTATCTACTTATTCCGTCGAGCCTTGGACCGAGAACACTTTTGCCAATCGTGATTATCTGAGCCCGCAGATGAGTTGATTTCGCACAATGATCATCGAGCTATCACCATCCATCCCGTTGCATTGAGTAGTTACTCTTCAAACCTGAGATATTCAACCACGAGCGTGTATGTCTGAAGAACTTAGCGCAGTCGAAGAGTTTGTGAAGGAGGTACTCATTGACCTTATGACTGAAAGAATAGTGTTTTAAAGGGTAATGTTTGTGGGTGTACAAGCGTCATCGACAAGAGGAGTGCAAGTCTCTTCGTCGACTTCTCGCGGATCTAGGCCATCCCGAGTCGTCACAGAAAAGAGAACCAAGCACAGAGATGACCTAGAAAATGCGAAGCTAATCCCGACCATCTTACCCAACTACATCCCGCCTCTACCTGACGCAGTGAGTCATGATAGTGTGCTGAGAGATTTTGATTGCACCATGGTTACTGTGTACCTCCCGAAGGGGATACACACAGTTAGAGCGCAATAGGACAAGATCACAAAGTTGAAGTTCAACGAATTCAAGCTAGGAGACCGCAAGAACCATAGTATGCTCGCCCCATATAAATACTTGACCAAGACGAAGGGGAAGAACTCGAAAATAATCCCCTAGTTGTGGACGATGAACCTCGTGCAATCCACCCTTTTAAATGTAATGAAGATCCCACATTTTGGACGAAACCAGGAGGTTAACCTCATGGCTTCCCTGCTCAACCTAAGACATTCCTTGCAAAATATTAGTCTGTATAAAGGTGTAAGAAAAAGGTAACATAATTTAGCATAATTTCTTATTATTCCACATTATTTGACAGTAAACATGCACATGGGATTCTGAGATATGCCAACTCTATTTTAATATTGAGAAAATATTAATGGCACAAATAGCATCCATCATATATGAATCCATACAAAATGTGGGTAAAACCCTTGCTTTGGATCTAGCCTTTTGCACTCTATTTATGGCTCTCTTTAGTGAATGAGATAATATAGCAACCCAATTAAACACACTTCTAGTAGTGATAATAGTATATACCAATGGTACACAAGAATCCTTGAAATGGATGCAATTTTTATCTCCATAAAGTCTGAATATGACATCCATTGCATAAATATAAGGATCTCTTAAATTCACCAGGGAATATATTATATTTGTTTTAAGAAATAACCTTTTGTCCTCTAACCACCAGCTTGTTACAATATTTTTAATTTGATGTTCGTTGTGGAATTGTTCCATAAAACTAGTAACAATATGTTTCTCCATCTCATGTAACCTGTAATATTTCTCAAGCTCAGAGGATTTATATGAGCTAAAACATCTTCCCTTGTCGTCAATAATTGTTCTTATATATACATTAGTATGTGTAATAATCCATTCTACTTCTTTTGAGCAATGCATTACAGGAGTCCTTGCTACAACAAAGTGGAGATGAGACATTCTAATGTTGATGAACACCATGCCATCAATATTCCTCATGTTTGGGTCATTAGGAGGAATCACATTAGGGTAATCCTCCTCGCTAATCCTTTTGTAGATTTCTCCCTAGCCTCGAAAGGGGGTTTAAGGACTAATTTGGGCTTTTGTATCTTTAAATATTGGTTTCACGGGATCAATATCTTGTTTTGATAGTTGGATTACATGGACAAAGAATTATGGGGTAGATTCCATCTCAGTGTCTAATTACCTCACATGTCCATTGATGGGTTCTTGCCTTTTGGAGGTTTTTTTGGTGTTATACAAGGAGTTCTTCATGGAGGCATGTTATTTGAAGAATTGAAAATGAAATTGACATTTCAAATCTTCCAAATTTTCTACATATTCTATAGTTTCTTAATCTATTCAACAATTTTTCAAAGAAAAATCATGGTTTTAGACAAAAAAATATTTCTTTCTTCATCTTTCATCTCATTCAAAAAGATATTTCAAAGATTCCAATAAAAAAACTTGAAAAAGGAAGTTTTCTAAAAATTAATTGGATAACTTGAATAAAATTATTCAAGACTTGAAAATTCAACAAGTAACTGGAGCTTTATAACTAGTAAGCACCAAATAATTGTGAACACGGAATTGAATGAAAAATTAGATACAAACTCCAATAACTAGAACACAAAGAATAATTTACTATGGAAATATAAAAGATTTAAACCAACTCTTCCAATGACTATAACACAAAGGATAATTTGCTATGAAAATATAAAAGATTTAAACCAACTCTGATAGTGAACTTGGGCAACAATTTTAATTGTGAGCAAAGAATTGAACTTGAACAACAATTTTAATTGTGAGCAAAGAATTGAACTTGGGCAACAATTTTAATTGTGAGCAAAGAACTGGATGAAAAGTTAAATACAAACTCCAATGAGTATAACACAAAGGTTAATCTGCTATGGAAATATAAAAGATTCAAACCAACTAGTGAACTTGGGAAACAAATTTCTAAGGCAATAAAAGGCTCAAAAGAATTTCAATAATTGTGAAATGTGTGAGTGAACTCTGACTTTATAGAAGTAATTTTGAAATCCCAATGATAATGGTTAATACGCATGTAATGTTTTGTTGGATTCTATTATTTGATTATGATGGGACATTTTATCTATCCAATGCTTGGATATTAATGACTATTCAATGTATCTAAGGGGATTTATAATTTATTTTGGGGGTTGCATATGAACTTTTGTTTTTCCCAAAGTTTATAAAACGAACGATGTAGTAATTGGCCATGTTTTGTTACTTTGATAAGAGAGAAAATAAAAAATTGTAATTTAGAAATTTAGAGAAAATTTTACTTTGCATCTGGATAAATTTTATTTTCATCTGGTTGAACGTGTTATCAAAGAAATTTTCAACTTTTGATCTATGAACATTAATTTTTTTTTGTGTTGTAAACTTTGAGTTGTTCTCCATCCGAGGCAATTTTAACTTTCGAAACATGGTGCATCGAAGCAAATTTTGACTTTTATTCGGAGTGATTTTGACCTTTTCAAAAATTAAGGTTTGAATTTACCTCCAATGCATAAGGTGCATGAGCAGATTTCATGAAGGCAAAAAGTGGACTTACTACTCCATTGAAAGTTAAAAAATTCTCCGTTGAGAACTTCGATATGATTTTCTTTGAACTTTAACTTGGAATTTTGGGGATACATGGAGGAAAGCAAGAAAAATAAAACGTTTTCATTAAAAAACCATTAAATTATAAGGAAAATGGATTTCATAATAAGAATATAACAAAACTTCAAGAAAACTAAAAACTGGTACTTTACTTAAAAAAAAATTTAAGGTGTGTTGAGTTCTTTACACCTTTGATATTGAAAACTCAAGAAGGTATTTCTTTTCTCAAACCTAAGTATACCTATGATATTTTTCTCCATTTTCACATGGATTATGTAAATTGTCCTTATATCCCTTTCAATATAGAGTTAAAATTTCTTCCACTTGCACCTCACTTAAAGTGGATGCTAGTTTGTAAGATTAATTACTTAGCAACATTTTATATTTAATTCATACTCATCCCGACATCTCTTGTTTTGTTGGTTTCATTGTATATACATGAAACAACCCCACAAAATCCATTGGAAAGAAACAAAGTGGATACTTCACTATATCTGGGGTATAGTTAAATTTGGCATATAATAGAGTTTAGAAGTAACTCATTAGTTAGTTGGTTTTACAGATTCTGATTGGGTTAGAAACCCTAATTATTAAATGTCTATTGCAAGTTATGCATCAACCTTAGTTTCATACCTGTCACTTGGTATTGCAAGAAACAAAATATCCTTTATCTTTTTTTAGCAAAATCAAAGTAACAAGCAACAATTTGTGCCATTCATGAATTTCTTCAACTTAGATAGATCCTTTTAGAGTTTGGATTCCAATAGCAACATTTGACCACTCTCTAGTGTGATAGTTAGAGTACTATTAATCTTGCTAAGGATCCTATCAAATATCCATGCAACAAATACATTGAGTTAAACATGCACTTCATTCAGAGGTTTCTTCAAGAATGCACCTTGTTACCACCCAAATTGTATTTAATGATAAAATCTCTAATCTACAAGGTGCAAATTAAGGGGAAACTATTAGGATGATCATCATTGTCATCGTAGTAACCTATCCTCTTCACTTTATCCTATCTCTCCTCTGGCTCAAGGGGGGTATCCCTAGTAGGATTAATAATTCCAAGCAATGAGGCACAAGGTGAAGTTGAGAGTAGCCTTAGTAAAACATAATTTTAGGGTTTTTATGCTTTTAAAATAGGTAATAGAAGGAAGTAGAGATCAATGCCAAATCCAATAAAGGCAATGGGGTCAAGGTGAATTAAAAAGGTTTATGATGGAACGATTAAACCCTCTTAACAATTGGTCTAGTTCATTCAAGGATTAGGACTAAGAGATTATAACCAAGTGGAAGAATAATCCCTCATCCAATCAAGATTAACAATGGAGATCAAGGTTCAAAAAGAAGGTATCCTCATAGGAATAACCTTCACTAAGAAGATCATCTATGGCTTAATAATTTTACTTAATACTTCTTTCTAGGGTTCCAAGATGGATAGACAAAGAAAGGCACCAAATATTCACCAAACCAACAAAGGAAAAAGGAATGAGTTACCCTATAACATCTTCCTTCCAAGTGGTAGATTTTACCCTTCAAATGGATTGATCTAGTTATCTTGTACAAGACTAGAGATTTTCACCATTGATCCTTTTGCACTAAATAAGAACCAAGATAGAAGCTCCAATATTTTACAACAATCATCCACAAAGAAATAAACTTTTATGCAACCATATTCTACAATAAATATATGTCAATGAAGCTCCAAGGAGTGGAAGCTCCAAAAATCCAACCATGAGTCTAGATCAACTTCCTTTACAATATAATATTAATATCTCATGAAGATACTTATATATAGCCTAGGGATGAGTAAAAATTTATTTCCTCCAACCAAGTAATAAAAAACACATAAAATAGTGAGGTGATCAATCACATGTGCAATACTCCAACCAAAATAGATCGAAGAAAGTGGGACGTCTCCATCAAAGAGGAAAGAAGATGAGTCAACGGTGAAACATCTAGCCTCCAAATTCCTCCAAGTGGATACATCCACAATGAACTCCTCAAACTAGGAAATGAAAACCTCTTAGATCTCCCCCAAGGTGGATGTGTATCTCTCCAAGGGGAAGCATCCCAACAAGTAATGAATATATGATCCCAAGAGTGCATGACCTCCAATAGATGCATAAAAATATGGGCCATGTGGCCTCAAGATCTAGGGATCTTTTCACCATGGGAATACATCAATAATGAACTCCACAAATAACCAAAACACTTAAGAAAACGATGTGGGTCCTTCCTCTAATGAGTGGTCAAAATTGTGGTGAAACTTTTCCCATGGTAGATTTTAAAAGCACCATAACTATGTCAAGTTTTCCCTATTTTCTATCATGACCACATTTTGGAAATTTCATAGCCATTCTACATCTGATGTATTGATCTAGCAGAATTCTAAGCACTTTGTCAAAAAATAATTTCTCCTAAATATAGGCTTCCCTAAAAACATGAAATTCTACCCTAGATCTAGGGTTTGAAGCCTCCTATATATTCTCTAAGGTGATATGTCCCATCAACAAGCGTGATACAATGTGAAAAGTAACATCCAGTGGACTTCATCCTGAAATCAAGCAAGTTGATCCATGATACAAGGCCTCAACATGTGGAGTGTGAATAACACTCAACCATGTCCATGAAAGTAAGGGATGACCCCCCTTAATCCAACAATATGCCTCAACATGTGTGTACAATAATCCCCAAAATGGCATGTGTAGACTAAAAAGGCATGAGGAATAGTGGATCCAAGTAAGAGTAAGTTAAAATATGCCATGAAACCATATGGAAATTCATCACGATCCCCACCAACTCTTCAAGGAGAAGAATAAAACCTCATCAATATGGTGGCATGTTCCTCCAAATATGTGAGATGTGGCATGGCATGGAATGGATAGTCTAGGTGCATGAAGAAGGATCCTCAAGTTCATAGGGCATTGTGACCAATTCCTTGGGATTTGTGAAGATGCATCAAGATTTTTGAAGATGCCAAATGTCATGATGAATCCAATGCAATGCCCACTTTTATCCCCATTTTGTGGGATAACTAAGGAGATTATGTCTCGAGGCCCTCAGGTTGAAAATATGGAGTGTTGAGAGACTACATGACCAACAGTTTCCACTTGCACAGATGGATACCCTTCTCACCACCATAGAGGTCATGATTTTTAGGATGGAATCCACAACACCTGCTAGCTTCCGGAAGGCAATGGGCCTTTCTCCATGAGGTAAAAGTCAGGTATTATGGTGAGTGTCATTTCAATATTTGAGGCATTTTGAGTATGTTGTATGTTATACTGATTTATATTTCATGATCTATGCTTGGACATTATGCCTTTTGCCTCACTTCACCTTGGTGGTTGACATTGTGCCCTAGTAAGTGGTCTTCCTAGGGAATGGGTTTGTTACTAGGAACTCTCTTGAAGAGCCATCGTACCGTCCCAAGCATACTTACTACTTTCCATCACTAAAACCCCACATTTCCTTATCTCTTGGGATTTTAGGGTGTACTGACCCAAGAAGGGGTTGTCCCTAATTCTATGGGAAGAAGGGGCTGAAGGCCCAGAGGGATTATTGTTGGTTAAAAAGATAAAATCCTCTATATATAAACCTTCCAGATGCTTTTCCTAGGGATCCCCCAAGAAAGCAATGAAACACTTATCTATAAGAAAAGGGGGACCCACAAGAACAAATAATTGAATGCTTAGGGGGTTAGCTGGAGGGTAGGAGGTCTCATCACAAGTCAACCTATCATGATCATGGGTATATAGTGATATGACATTACCATCATCTGGTCACCAACCCAGGGTAATGGCTCTAATTTGCATGGCTAAGAGAAAGAGGGTCTCATCACGATATAGCCTTCTCATTTCTGCAAGGTATTCATGAGTGACACTATCATTATCTAGACACCACACCAGGTAGTGGCCTTCAACTCATCCTTTTAAAAATTAATGGCAAGAGGATCGGCTTGGAAAAAGTGCATTGAAAATGAAGGTGCCACACACCCTCTACAAAGGCACCCATTATATTTCATGAGCCCCATGCCCAATGAGTCTTGATCCTTAACCACTTCATCCACTTTACATGGACTATAAAGGGATTACTTGGGAAACACTCCTTTAMCTAGGGAAATATCTACCCAATAGAAMACCTCGTCAACCCTCCCATATCCAAGCTTGGAAAGTCGCATAATTTCTTTGAGCACTTACTTGTTTGACATGGTAGTCTTTGATGCACATGTGCATTCTTAAGTGGMTCATTTATTTATTTGATTTACTCATCATGATATTTTGACTTGAGATCCTTGGAGGGCGTGCTTATTTTTCTTTGTAGAGCCTAGTTGGTGGAYAGTTTTGRAGGAACAAGCCTAGCTTGGGCTTCCATGGGGCTTGAAGCCCACAGGTTGATACCAAGGGCCCACATGACGAATGAGAGAGACATACCTTCGATGGTATAGAGGACACCTTGGATGACATTCCATAGCCCTTGCATGCCAAATGTTTTTCCTAGGAGAGGAAAAATGTCATTTTTTGGAGGCTTGACGTCATGCTTGAGGGGCTTTAGGTGGTGATGACTACACATGGCATGTTTTGAAGGAAGGAACCCTTGTATTATGAAGTAGAAGATTGGATTGGAGAAACATGTCCTTTGGAGGCCCAACCTTATCATCTCCAACTCAACGTTTGATCCAGGTGGATATTGGTGGCCATCCACCTATTCCAACTAGCTCCTATTGTCCATTTTTAGTTCAACACGTTATTCTGTACTTCTTTGTAATTGTGGGTTCTACACTTTTGGGGATGTATGAATCCCTACACATATTCTAGGTGGATATTGGTGGCATATCACCTAATCCAACTGTCTTATTTTGTATGTTTTCATGTCAACACATCTTGTTGTACTTCTATGGTTGTTTTGGATCCCTACACAGTGTTTTTTTGGCTCGCCATACTCAAACTATAGACGGAGTCAGAGTTTGATGATGTAATGTGTAGCTCTCTGAAATACCTTTCCAATGAGCTATCACATGCCTAAAACAAAGGTCGTATGCAAAAGTTACGATGCTAGGAAGTTGAGGTACCAATTTACCCATAGGGGCCCACATGACTTTTGGCGTTTCACCTCATAGGGTTAGGTTTTTGGATGTATAGGGTTTTTGCATTCATGAGTAACATCAAAAATTTCTCTGGAGCCTCATTGTAATCATTTTTCTCAAACATATAAGTTTTAAACCTGTGAAGTAAAGCAATGCATATAGATTCTTAAGCAAAACAGAATTTAATCAATGGCTCATACACAGAGTACACAAAGATTTTATACCGGAAATCCTCAACCAAGAAAAACTTTCTTATATTCATTATATTGAATTTCACCATTCACCATACAATATATATACAATGTTTTTAGGTATTCCGTAGATACCAAAACCCTAATCCCTTAATCTGGGATTAATTTACAAAACCGCTAAAAATAACAAAATCCACTAAAAATAGAAAAAACCGCCCAAAACAAAAATTCGGGCCCGTTGCCAAACGCTGCGCGTAACCAGGAGGGGGAATACCTGCCCCCATGGGACCCCCCTAGGAAAGTTCCCAATGCACACGACAAGTTTACTTACTAGAGTATTAAAGGCATTTAGATTTTCTGTCACATAATCTCCATCTTCCATGCTAAGATGGTACAACTTATTTTGAAGAAACAACTTGTTTACCAGGGACTTTGGTTCATACAAATTCCCCAAATTATTCCATAGTTCCTTGGTTGTAGATTCTCCCAAGACATTCAATAAAACAAAATCTTCCAGGCAGAGTCGAATAGTACTCCTTGCTCTTCTATCCAACTTCTCTCAATCTTCCTTCGACATACCAGTAGTGGGTGTACTAGTAGGTTGTGTACCAGTAGCCTGTGTGCTAGTAGACGACGTGCCAGTAGGATGTGTACTAGGATCCACAACGATCCATTGTTCTTTGTCTACAAGAAGGTCCTCCATCTTGAGCTTCCATAGCTCAAAGTTTTTACTGTTGAACTTATCTATCTCGATTCTATATGAGCTCGCCATTCCTCTTTATATACTCGAATCTCCATTGCAAAAGCTCCCACTAAACCCAGGTTTATCACAGACCCAAGATAAACTTGATTTATCAAGACTGAGCCAAACCCTCAACAACAAAGGAGTCCCTTTGAAGCCCAAAACGATCTCTAATACCACATATAAGTTTTAAACCTGTGAAGTAAAGAAATGCATATAGATTCTTAAGAAAAACAAAATTTAATCAATGGCTCATACACAGAGTACACATAGATTTTATATCAGAAAACCTCAACCGGGAAAACCTTTCTTATATTCATTATATTGAATTTCACCATTCACCATACAATATATATACAATATTTTTAGGTATTCCGTAGATACCAAAACCCTAATCCATTAATCCGGGATTAATTTACAAAACCACTAAAAATAGCAAAAACCGCGATCATCAGACACAGTTGTCATATCTGACGTGCCCACACACACACATGAAAATAATATAACACATACCCAACAAGACAGATGCGCGTAGAAGACACATCTCTTTTCAGAGATAGCTAACACCATTCGAGCAAGTGTTTCAGTTCTGTAGTTTTATAGTTTCAACCTATTTCATTTATTCAATAGAAGATATTGTTCACTGAATATCTGTCTTTTTCTTCATATCTCTGTGTTTATTGTATTCAGTCTGTTAATTATTTTGTTTCGCTCCTAAATTTGGATCAGTGGTATCAGAGTGGTCTGCTCTTCATTTATTTTTATTCATGCATGTCCCCGATAAGATCTGGGTACAAGAAGTTGGGACTCGAACCAATCAAGCCTTTGCAAGGTCGGTCGCGTCGAGCCTGACAACAACCCATGGGAGATGAAAATAAAGATGATGGAGCAGGAGATCCTTTTAAAAATTTTCTTGAGGAATCCCTTGTGCGACAGAGGAATGAAATGATGGACAACTTTGTGTACATCCTTCGGCGACTGCCCACATGAGAAGCATCTTCATTAAGCGACCATGAAACCCCCTTCAAGGTACAGGTAAATTTTGATATTCCATTATTTGAAGGACTGATAGATGTGTATGTTGTATATAAATGGTTGAATCTACTCGAAGATTATTTTTCATTCCATAATTTTTCTGATAGGGAAAAGATTACTTTTGCACTCCTCAAGGTCGTCCCCCATGTTAAGGACTGGTGGAACACTTAATTTGAGCAAAGGGCCATAGAGGAATATGCAATATTTGTGGTTTCCCCTACATGGGATTCTTTCTAGGATGCCATTAAAGAACAATACTACCTTGTTGGAAGCTACAAGGACCAGTACACCAGATGGTCCACCCTGCATCAAGAAAGGGACCAGATAGTACTAAATTTCACCAATATCTTCTATACCCTGCGCACCAAGTTGCATATCAATTGCTCTGAGAAACATCTAGTGCTCAAATACCATAGTTGTTTTCATAGATACATTCAAACAAAAATGGATTTTCTGGACATTGCCTCATAAGGTATGGCTTATAGATATGTTGTCAAGATTAAGAAGAAATTTAAGCAGAAGAGGTGAGAGTTTGTATCTGCAAAATCCTCACAGCCGAAGCAGGGAAAATATGGCCCCAACCCACACAACAAGGGATAGAGAAAATATGGACACTCTCAGGACAACCAATCCAAGCCACAACACAAGAAGGGCAATGAGAAGACGAAGAAGGACACGGGAAAATGGTGTGAATACCATAAAATCCCTTGGCACAACGCTGAAGAATTTTGCTCCAAGCAGTCACTCATGGTCGATTTGAAGGCTTCCGAGTCAGAGGTCGATTATGATTCTTAATGAAATACCAAAGGAGGGAAGGAAATTATTGATGTTGAACCTAGTGCCATTGTCACTGCCACCAAAGTCCATCCAAGCGAACCAGAAGAACTAGAGGAAGAGGAACACCTCTTTCACTTTCATATGTGGGTAAAGGGGGCTCCACTTCATTTCATTGTTGATAGCGATAGTAAGAATGACCTAATATCAATAGAGTTCATCAAGATGTTGGGCATTCCTTTGACACCGCACCCACAACCCTACACCATCGACTGGCTTCGCCAAGGAAAAGATATTTGTGTCAGCCAACAGTGTCATCTGCCCTACGACATCAAGACCTTCAAAGATGAGGTATTGTGTGATATTTCTCCCCTTGAAGTTTGTGATGTTATTTTAGGAAAACTATATTTATGGAAGCATCATGCTATGTATGAGTCTAGACCCCACAATGTTATTATTACTTTGGGTAGGCAATTGTACAGGATACCAGAGGTAGCATTGCCTACCGTTGTTTCTTTAATCTCTGGTAAGAAATGCAGTAAGGTCATTTCACAGATCGAGAATTTTGTCTTCCTTGTGATACGTGCTCATGGTTAGCAGAAGGTCACTGCCACAT
>JASDQU010248898.1:0-10114 GCA_032191745.1 Picea mariana
TAGAAGCAATTCTGTATTTAACAGTGGCATATAATTGTTAGATCAGGAGAATCGCAGGAATACTTAATTTGTATTGAAATTTCTACACCCCATGCTTTACAAAATTGGTATTCTTTTTGGGTCTAGTACCTCGATACCTCGAGGTGTAAATCCCCTCCTAATCTTCTACAAGATCAACAACCCAGATCACTTGGCACCATGATCTAGCGGTAGAGGTTAAGAGTGCTAAACCAAGGCCTCCACACCCAACGAGACCCACTCTCTCATTAAGATATCACTCGTCGACACACATCAACTATTACGCTACATTGGTTGCCAAGCTGAAATCCTCGTCACCCACCACATGGTGTGATACATGGCATACCTGTCACGTCACAAACCACCCCCTCAAATGTTGAATAGTCATGACACGTAGCTCAATATTTGCTTGAAACGTAGAACCCACCTCGTTAGGACATGTGGACACATTACCACATGCCATGTGGGCCAGTCATCTCGTGGTAAGTTTCTTCCCCCCCCCCTCGGGCATCGAGGCTCTTGAGGTGAAGAAATCTTGGTTGTTTTGGGGGCTTGACATCCCATTACACCCAATGTCGACCTAATAGGATCAACGGTGGGGATTTTATTTTCTTTATATCGAACAACTTTGGTTGGGAGGCTCATTTTCTAAAGTTTCTTAGGCCTATTTGAAAAATGAAAGGATTGGAACCATGAGTTGGAACCCTGTTCCACCGAGTGTTGTCCCATCAGGTGATCCCTATTGTTTTTCATGGAGGTCTCCCGGGGCTCCGGCGTCCGTTACTCCAACACTTTGTTATCCCTCCTCGATTACCCAATAACCCACCAAGATCAATGGTTGGCATCTAATCATCCACCAATCCAATGGTCACAAATTCTTGCCGGTTGAAAAAAAGAATTTGATGGTTATTGAGCCCATCTTTAGATGGCTGAGATTTAATCCAGTGCGGAAATCGATGGTTGTTGAGTCTCGTGACTCACACAATAAAAGGCAGACCTGAATTCGTTTTCAGATATTCTGCGAGGACTCAAATCCTTTGGTATTCACCATTAATGCATAAAGTTTAATGATATACACATATACATGTGTGTTGGTGCTATGCAATGTCATTGTTTTAGTACATTCTTGCGCACTTCTTAACACTAGGGGGTTTGACACCCAAGGTTCATCCAAAGTGTTTCCAACAAAAACCCTTAAGCACCGACATATCAATCCTCGACCAATGCCTAGAAAGGTCTCACCTGAGATGCAGAGAGGATCATAGAGACCATAAGGTCATGTGTCAGGGATGGAGGATCAAACATACCAAACAATATTGTAAATGTCATACATGTAACTCATGTTTAATATTCTAATCAGGACTAAGAATTAAAACTATACACACACAGGTGCTCCTCATTCATAACAAACATAGGATAAAACAAAACTACCATATCTTTATTACTAGATGTATTTCATCATATTAGAGATATATATTAAGCTGAGTAAATGAGCTAAATAGCCATAAGACTTCATCTCATTACTATATAAACAATGGGAATACAAAAATATGCACCTTGCACTGATATTTAAGATTCAGACAAATAGAAGACATGGGAGACTTCTCCATACAACACAAGATTACAATAGGCTAACTCAAAGCTCTGGGACTAATGCATTTGGAAATTACCCAACCTATTTTTTGAGTTGAGAGCTCTCTTTTGTATCTTTTTATGTTGGGGAGCTTTGTCCTTCACTGTTCTTCTCCACTCATTTATATGATCTAATGGCCTCACATGCTTCTGGTACTCTCCAGGGCTCCATGTAGGTACTTTGCATCAGAGGAAATCCTAACTTCCTGACAAGCTCATCTCCTGTCCACCCCATGTCTTCATCTGCCACTGACAACAATCATTCTAGGAAATATCCCGATGATTCCTTTCTTGCTTCCGTCGAGAATCTTCTTGGTTCCTAAAGCAACTGACAAAACTCGGACCAACGCACCCTTGACTGCCTTTAGACTTGGCGCACTTCTCAATAAAACCTGGTCCGAGGCACACACTATGGCATTCTTTTGCACATCTCCTTAGGCGCTTACAAAACTTCTGGATGAGCATGCACAACTTTCGTTTGTGCGTGCACGCAAAAATGGACCCAAAACTTTGGGTGCCAACAATGTGTATATATGCTCCCACATTAGGCTGCAAATACCTCGCTTGCCCTAGGTTTAGATTCGAGGGCTCAATTAGTCACCTATAACAATTTCTCAAAGAAAAATAGAGACACTCAATGAATGAAGGCGTTATCAAAATACCTTTCCACAGTCACCCAATGTAAGAGCTTGTTACAGGTTATAACTTTCCATGAAGGTCGTAAGGCCTGATGCCTAACTATTGGACCAAACACTTCCACATTCTGATTTATGACTTTAGCGATATAGGGAATAACATTCATAACAAAGAATCAAACATTTTCATCTTAAGATGTTATGTGAAGACTTTAACTATTCATTCTTCATTATTGATACATGAGATGAATTCATACACATTCATATCACCAAGGCAAGCATTGCAACTATTGAGTTCATTAGTAAGTAGCCATACTCATGAATACAATTACATTATCATTCATTCATTTTGTTCAATACACACAATATACATTTACTTATCTGAAATTAGAAGATGCTCGCAACTGTTGATGGGTGTGCCACTTTCCACCCAACCTTAGGCACAACTACACCAATTGTCTCTATAGTTGGCCACCCCCTAGCTAGAGTATGATGCCGAGAGAGGGAATTATTCTCTGTTCTGATTCGAACTAGAGAACACTCACATGTTCCTATTTCTCAGAGTTGGTCTCCAAACCCAAATGTGTACATCCCCCCTTCCTGTCCTCCTTCTATATCCACAATTTTTTCCTCTTTTTCTTTCCTTCCCCAACAACGTTTCGTGGGTCGAATCATGAAATTTCCAAATGGGTACTCTACCCATCCTCTCATTGATTCTTGAGGAGGGCTCCCCAACTACCATCTTGACTGGTGATTAAATTCTTTTAGGACAGAGGATAGTTCTAGGTATGAGCATTACTAATTTAGTAGAGTACTACCTAGCAGGGGTCATCTCAACCAGTGATGGTTCCCCTTACCATTCCCTCTTATGGCATCATATCTATACAAGCAACACCTTCATAAATTATTCAGAAATTTTTATTTCATTTAGATAAAAAATTAATTACATTACCTTCTTTAGAAAAGTTTCATCATTTTCTAAAGTCTACGCATGACAGATCTGTTAATAGTCTTTTATAAATAATATAATTATAATTACAAACTAAGGAAACAAGGATATTACACAGTCTTTCTTCAACACTTATCCAATATCCTTGGTTTAATCCATATGAACTAGAATGTATTATGTAAATGTGACTTAGGCTAGTGAGATGATATGTCGAAAGGTTGGGGTGCCTAGAAATGTAATACTTCATATATATATATATATATATATATATATATATATATATATATATAGAATACATAATTGGTTGCAAGATGAACAAGGACAAGAGATACTGGGATATGATTCACTGAGAGAGGGGGATGAGGGGATACTCCTTTTATCAATTATTTATTTACCTGTGTTTGGGTGAGTGGGGGCACGTGAGTCTCTTTGGTAGACCACGTTGTCTCTTGTGGTGCGTGAGTCTCTTGGAAAGACCACGTCCTTGCTATTTAAACCCTACTTTGGGCTATTTGGTGGGGGTTGTTGGTTGTTCACTACTCATTTTAGTTGGGTGCTCATTCTCCTTTGTTTCTCATTCATTTTGCCTGCTTATCTTTTCCTCACTCTCTCTTGCTCATTTGTGTGTTGGGGATGGCATGAAAATGAACGACTGGAGGAGGAGAGCCATTGCAAGATGGTTGTAAGTAATTGTTGTTTATTCCAAAAAGGAATGAATGCATGAGTGCTTTGATGCATTGGCATGTAGAGAAGAACAATCCATAGTTGATAATCAATCCTTGGAGTTTTCTAAAATTGAGATTCCTAACTAGTAGCATTGGAGCCTTGGAAAATATTTGGAATTTCCTGAGGGACCGCATTATAGAGAAAGGGGTTCATTTCTTTGGGTTGTGCAAGATGAAGGGGAAGAGAGACGGAAAATTAGGATTAATGTGTGGTGGGGAAAACCTAAGAGCTTGATAGCTAACTCTTGTGTGTTTAGAGTCGACCTAGGACCCATCTTTGTGGATTCATAGCCCTAGCTTAGGAGTGACCTATTGTTGAGATTTGGAACAACATTGTCTATGGTTGGGTGTGTTGACGCCCAAAAGCGCAACATAGGGTACCTTCTTGCAAATGGTTGCAATGCCTTATTATTTAATTATATTTAATAATATACTAATAGATGGGACCCCTTGTGTGACTTGTGTGACTGTGACGAAGAAACGACACTTATGTTTTATGTGCTTATGACTTGATTTCGAGATGAGTTCTACAGTTTATTTTCTTTTAAGTCACTGTCAAAATAATTGATCAAATGATGTTATGGGTGATGTGATCAAAAGAAAAATGATGTTGTCTTTATATAACCCTCACAAGTGTTATTATGTTGCATCTAGCTTGATAAAAGATCTAAACTCCATGCTTCAAGTTGTATGTGATATATGGTGTGGTGATTACCTTGATTCCATGCTACAAGGATTGCACGCATTTGTTAAGAATTGGAAGTTTAAAGGTTGAAACATGGTATCCCTAGCAAGTTTTGGATATATGTCACATTCGAGATCTTGACAAAGGTTGGCACATTTGTTAAGTTTGAAACTTAGGAAAATGGTGGTGTATCAAACATGCAATTAATTCTTGGTGCATTGTGTGTTGTATGGTTAGCTTGTTAATTAAGGCTATTGATCAATGTGTAAGTGTAGATACGACATGCAGTAAATGCATGTTGCTCTAACCTACCTCGAGCCCACCACCCTAGCCATTTTGCATTTTCTCTTGTTGGTTGTTGTTACTCCGCTTTGTTCGGTCGTGGAAGAGGTATATAGGTTTGGTTGACTCTCCTTGGCAACTGTTACACAGGTATGGGGTTTCTTGCTACTCCATCCATGAATATTTCGCTCTGCTCTTTGATTAAGTCAACAATTGGCTCTTAAGTTTGCTCATTGTTTGTGCATTTCCAAAGTTATGATATGAGGAATTATTTGGTTGTGTATGAATTATTAGTGAAGTTTGGTCTCTGTGGCATTTGTATTCAAACTATTCTCATTGAAAATGTGGGTGTTTCTTACTGTATGAAATTGTTTGTGCTTTAACTATGTAAATGGATATTGTTTGGGAAGTTCTCAGGCCTAACTTGCCTCTGGTTTTATTTTGGTGATTCCTTTTTGTCTGATATAAACGTTAACACTGCTTGCGGCCTATGGGTTATTTGGAAACTCTACTTGTCATTTAAATTGTGTGTCTCTCGTGGTTATCGTGCTCACGCCCTTGTATCAACTCTGTAAATATATATGTGGAATTATGTGGTGGTGTTAATATTTTCGTGCTCCTTTTGGCTAAACCCTCAATCTTGTTCAGCTCGTATCCTTTTATCACATCATTGTTGATAATTGTATATCAAACCCTGTATTTGGAAAATAGTGTGGAGGTGGCCAACCCAGAATTTAATAAAGGCACTCTACGTGCTCATTTTTAGTCACGAGTCTTGTTGATTATTCACTGTGTGAAGTTAGAAAGAATACTAAGCCCACTTATTTTTGTAATAGTCTCTCATGTGGATATAATTGGGGTGATGACAGCATTGCCAAACCATTGTTTAAGGGATATGACCTACTGTATGTTCAATTTTATATGAAAGGAATACCTATGTAAATGAATTATATATGCGTTGAATGAGTTTTGCAAACCAGAATGAAAGGGAATTTTGGAAGCATTGTTATTTGAAGTTTCAATTTTAAATCGTGTTATACACAGGGATCCCTTTTGTGGCCACTTCATGGAATCCTATAGTGATTTAAAATGTACTGGTGATTATATCGTGGACCACAGTCTATCCATTCCTTGACTGTTGGTTGTGATTATTGTGATTATTGGGTGTTGTGTCTCCTCGACTCTGTTGTGCATAAGTCGTGTTATTATTGTCAAATGTTTATTGGGCAATAAATTATGAAATGATTATTGTGCAATGCAATTTCTAAATTCAAATGAGCAGCCTTGAAGTGCAACCCAAGTTCTAGATTTTTGGAAACAGAGTGTTGAATTGCAATTTTGAAACAGTAAAGGATTTGGAATTTTAATTGACGTTGAAGATGGCATTGTTGATATATTAGAACAGTGTCCATGGGAGTCCCTTCCATTATACCATTTTACGCAAAATACACTCCCCTCATTATCCCAATTAAATTTTTTTCACTCCTTGTTCTATTGCTATTCATTTTTAAGAAAAAGTTTGTGTGGAAATAAAAGAGATGATGCAGAAGTTAATTGATGATTGGTATTCTGGGAGATGGTTGTATACACAGTTTGATTGTTTTGTTGACTGCTTGAACAGTATTCGTAAATCTTTCCCCCTCCATGATATCACTTTACACTAAATACAAGCCCTCCATACTCCCAATGACCCTATCAATTCCCTGTTCATATGGCAATTAATAAATGGCTTTTTTATGGATGGATTGCATGCATCATGTAGTAAATTATAGAGCCAACTCTTGATGTATTTAAGTGGAGTTTCATGTATGGGTTATTAATAAATTTTCATGACTGATTAAATATTGCTACAGGATGAGTTTTTTTTAATAGGGGCAGTAATAGTCAGAATAATAGAGGCAGAGGCAGAGGTAACTGATAGCGAGGCCATAGGAGGCCTCAATTTTCTATTCACTTTGATGTTGATCCACAAGAGTTGAACCAGTTGTTTCAAGATGGATTTTTCAACTTGGTTGGCCATGGTAAATTGCATCCCTGACCTAACATACCCCCATTTCAACCTCCTTAGAATTTTTCCGACATTCCTATTCCTCTACATGTGTCAATGCAACCCGAAGTCCCCACTAATGACGGTTGGAAAGAAATTGTCCACTAGCCCGTCTCTCACCATCGTGGTTGGCCCACTGTGTCATTTCCTTTACCACCACAAGTTAATCTCAATGCTCAAATTGCTCATGTTGTTTCACCAATACAGTCCTTGCACGCCAGCAAAAGATAAAAAACTAATATCCCACAACCTGGGCAAGACAAAGGAAAAGCAATGGCCTCCACCTCCAGTCCATCCACGAGGTCTTCTAAATATGTTTATTCATGTCTCCACCTAAAATATGTCTTCTCCCATGTGATTAGCAAAATACAGCCCCAAGGGTCTAACCAACCAAGGGCTACTCCAGAAAAGTCGAGAGGAGACAACAATGATACAAGGAAATATGCCTCACACACCAGCAAATATGGATTTTAAATGTTTTTTTTATTATAACATTTAGTGATGAAGACAGTGTTTAATTATTTTCAACATATTTTGGACAACAAGCTTTATTTTGGATATTTTTGTGGATAAGATGGATATATTGTTTTCTCGGGATATGGCCTTAAATTTTGTTGATATTTAAATATTCAACTTAAATGATATCCATGGGAGCTACAAGGTTGTTATATGATCCAAATGATGAATTTTGTATTTTATATTTGATGATTGGCAAAGAGAATGATGGGAGCCACAAGGGGTCCCACCTATTCAGTTATTATTAATTAGACTCTTATTTATATATTATTATTAACTATTTCTCCCTAAACTAATTAGTTAAGTTGATTTGACTTAACTAAAGAAAGTAGTTGAAATACCTCAACTTATTGAGAAATAATAAAGGTTCAATGAGAGAAAGAGACAAAGGGTAGAATCGAAGGAGAACTATAACTCTAAGGTTTGCTCTCTAGTTAGTGAGATAGCTTCAGTTTTCATTCATTTCTGAGTTTACTTGAAAGACTAATCCTCTTGTTGACAACAAGGTCTTATTGAAGGCAACAGGATTCAAAACTGAATCATCCAATTTAGCATCTTGTTTTAAAGGTGTTTGATTTATCTTTGATAGTCTATGTATTCTTGTTGGTTTATGAATTAATTTTCATGGCTAATAAAGAATATCTTGCAGAGTCAAGTGGCAGCATTTTGTGGCAAGCTGATCTAGATCATTAGTTTCAGTTTTATTTCACTGTCAGGGTCTTTTTGTATGGTGCCCATCAGAGACTTCTAAATTTGACTTTGGTCCATACCCTCGCAGGGGTTTGTAAAAGAGAAATATAGTTTTGTATCTCAGGATGAAATAAAATCAGATTATTGTTCTATCTCATACATGTGTTTTCATGGCTTGGTTCTTCTTTTCGCTTTTGTCTCCATGTTTACTTTATTATATGTTATCGTGCAATTTGCACTTTCCCAAAAGCCAAAGGTAAGTGCACAATAAATTGGTGTAACAAGAGGTTGTCCTATCGTTGTCACCTAAACAAGACACCTCTTTCTTTTTAGGAGTAGTACCCCAGGGGAGACGTCCCTGGTGACCAGGGGGTTTGAGAATGCTAAGGTAAGAGTATCAAGAAAGTCCCTCCCCTCTCACAGGTCACTCTGATGAGAAATTCCCAAAGGTTTTAATAAGATGAAGCAAAGCAATATTTAATTGTACCTGCCCAGAACAAGACAACAAGAAAAGTACTATTTGAAAGTACCAATTGATGTTAGTGCTTCATAAAACCATAGAATTTGAGTAAAAGCACAAACTAATATAAAAGTTGAAGCAACAAAAGTATTTATAACAACAATGTATATATAGCAATAGCTTCACAATTATGCATCAATAAAGCTTCAATAATGACCAAAAAATGATAACATAAACTTGGCAAAATACTAGTATTTGTCAGAAGCAATGAAGACAACGTAAAATCGGCTCTAAAACTTGCTTTTAAGATGCTTTTGTTGCTGTCATAGATGGTTGTAGCAATATTTTGTAATAGAAGCAAGATAGTTAGTAAGTTAGTCCAATCTAAGGTTAGAAATGGTTAGTAAAGATCTTGAAGTAGATGGTT
Organism: Picea mariana; assembly: GCA_032191745.1. Lineage (NCBI taxonomy): Eukaryota > Viridiplantae > Streptophyta > Pinopsida > Pinales > Pinaceae > Picea > Picea mariana. Next base: position 9,067 of record JASDQU010248898.1, read on the forward strand.
TGAAAGTTGTTTTAGTCAATCAATCACTTGTAAGGTATGAACTAGTGCCTTTAGGGTAAACGGAGTCACTATTGCAGTGACAATTCTTAGAGGGAAACAAATGAAAATGGGTGAACTAAAGGAAGATGGAGGATGGTTGAGGTGTTAGTAACCTAAGGCCTCAATCATCCAAAAACCTAGAAGGAAAAAGTTGCTAGGAAGTAGGTAACCCTAGGCCCTAGCGATTTTCCCTCTTCTTTAGGTCAAGATTGAAATAAAAGTATGAAATCTTAATGAATCAATAGTACTAGAGTGCTTCTAAGGTAGGGCTCTAGTATATCCTTCAAGGAAGGTGTCTTCTATCAAAATCAAGTAGGTGAAGAGTTATTAAGAAAAGGACAATAACATGTTCTTTTTCTCCTAGGGTTTCACACTAACAATTCCATAATCTTATAATTGAACAAGTAAATACACCATAACCATTCAAAATAAACAAGGATTACACATTTCTACTTACTTCACCAAGAATAATCTAGTCACAAACCCTACTTAAAGACTTTCCACCATGAAAATGCAAAAATACACCAAGATAAGCTCCCTCCAAAAGTTGTGCACCACTTACTTCAGCCAATAAACCTTAAAAGAGGTTGAATTTCAGACCTCACACTTGTGTGAGTGAAAGATGATGAAAAATCTAAGAGATTTTTCCCTTATTTATACAATACAAATGACCTTTAATTACATTTTAGGTCAAAAATTCCCACATAGCCAATTTACATCAAAATCCAGTTTTACATAAAATTGACAATAAAAACCCTAATTTTATCTTTTTAGAGTGACGTCATGCCCCTCCTAGGGTTACGTTGGGCCCCCTCTTTGAACACTAGGCCTTCAAAGTGAAACGTTGGGGCTCAAAACCCCTAAGAAATTGCCACACGTGTCAACCAAGCCGTCCTCATGCCTAAACTCCCAACTGGATGACGTCAAGGCTCAGAATGGTGATGTCAAGGTCCTTCAAGGGCCAATGTCATGGTGGGGGGGGGTGAGGGGGGGGAAGACCCCCCTAGGT
>JASDQU010248899.1:854-16467 GCA_032191745.1 Picea mariana
AAAATAAAATTTTAATTTTATATTAAAAATTAAAAATTAAAATTAAAATTAAAGGGGGGAAATTTACAGTGAAATATCTGAAGCTCGGCCTGCCAACCACATGCCAACATAACATCCCAACTACCCGCAACAACACACGCCAACACGACCTCTGCCCCAACCGCCCGTAGGAACGTCCACGCCAACACTCAGGAATGCTCACAAACGCATGAACACTCACATGAACGTCCACACCAACACTTAGGAACGCTCACAAACACAAGAACGCTCACAGGAACATCCGTGCCAACACTCAGGAATGCTCACAAATGAAGGAATGCTCACATAGGAACGCTCACAATCAATCACCTATGACAAATGCAAAGAGTTTAAAAAAATGTTACAATATTGATGTGTGGTTGATATATAAACATTCTTTCGGCCGAAAAAGTGTTTGGTCAAAACATTCTTTCGGCTGGAACAATCTTTCAGCTGAAAGAATGTTTCGGCCGTAATATCTTTCGACCGAAAACATATTGTCGGATGGAAAAAATCCATCCGACTAAATTTTTACATGAAAATCGAGGGTGTCGTCACTGTGTCGTTCGATTTGACGTTCTACTTTTCGGCTAAAAAAATTATCTTTCGGCTGAAAAATAATATTAGTTCGGCCAAAAAAATGTTTTTTGGAATTTTGGAGATCATATTGTCATGAAAGTGTTACCCATCTCCGTGATTTCACCCATGTATCAAATTATTGTTTTTGAAGGAATTACATATAATTTGAATAAACAATTTAGAGAGGAATGGTATTATCCTTTCACAAGGAAGTAACAAAGAAAACATTAATAAGGAAGTAACAAAGAAAACATTAATAGTGAAGGAACAAAGACAACATTAATAGGGTTTGTAATAATTAATTATGTAGTTATTTTGTGATAAAATATTAGGTTCGGTTTAAAGTTTGTAGTAATATTCATGATTAATATCACTCGGGTTCATTCAAATTTCTATAAGTTTCCCAATAAGTTTAGTGAAATAATGTTGAATGTTGATAATAATTTTAGTTTGGTCAAAATAAATATGCACTAGTACAATATAGGGTTACATTGTCTTTTTTTGCATCCATGTTTGTGCAAATTGGAAAGTGGTATGTACAATTGGCGATGTGGTTTTGCATCTTGTTTTGTGTTAAGATGCATCTCTTTTTGCACAATGGTTAAACATATGCAACTATTCTGCATTGACTTGGCATCCTCCTAGAGTCCATTTTTGTGTCATGTGGCCTCTACTTTTGCATATTTTTTAATATTTTTGGGTCTAGATAAGATCTTATTTTTGGCTTTTCACATCTACTTAGTGTCTTGTTAGAACTTTTATTACCATTTATGGCATCCACTTTTGCATTATTTTGAGCATTGTATGAAACTAAATTGCATCCTTTTAGCATAATGTTGGTGCCCATTTAAGTCTACCTATTGTGTTTATTTGGTGTTGATGTGGCATCATTTTAACATCCAATCGTAGTCCCTTCTATTGGGTTTAGTGATTAGGTTTAGAAGTTTGGGGTTAGTGGTTAGTGTTTAGAGTTTAGGGGTTAGGGTTCAAAAGTAAGGCTGTTCAAATTATCCAAATTTCCTTAAGGTTAGGTACATATGCTATCTATGTGAATGAATTTGTTTTTTTGTGTTGGGTGCATTTCTCATGTAGGTTTGTTTATTATGTGCATGGGTGTGTGGGTAGGTCCATAACTTAGATGCATTGCTCATGTGAATTATGTCTCTCTTATGTGTGCCTTTTATATACATGGTTTAGGTGAATGGGTAAGCTATATGGGTTACATGTTAGAGTTAGTTGTATGGTTTAGATGTGTGATTAGGTGCATATATTAGGTACATTTCTCATGTAGGTGTATTGATTATGTGCATGGTGCATGGGAGTTTAGGTGTGTGGGTAGTTGCATAGGCTAGGTGTATTAAGTATTTGTATGAGTATGTATCATATATAGATGGGTTAAGTGCACATCATAGGTTAGATTTGTGACTTATGTTCTTGGGTTAGGTGTTCGATAGGTGATTGTGTTAGTTTCATCTCTTATGTGTGTGAGTGTCACATATGTGTATGGGTTAGGTGCATGGGTTAACTATATGGGGTGAATGTGTGGGTTATTAGGTGCATGGTTTAAGTGCAATATAGGTTAGGTTCATTTCTTATGTTAGGGGTTTTTATTATGTGTGTGAATGTGTGACTAGGTCCATAGTTTATAAGGTGCGTCACTTATGTGCATGAGTTCATTGTTTATATACATGTGTTAGTGATGTGGGTTACATATGATAATTAGTCACATGAGTTATATGTGTGCTTAGGTGCATCATTCATATTAAGCATGTTTCTTATGTTCATGGGTGTGTGATATTTTATGTGTGTGGGTAGGTGCATAAGTTAGGTGTTCCATACATGTTATGTTATGTGTTTCTTATGTGCATCAATGTGTTGTTTATATCCATGGGTTAGCAATTTGGATTACATATGTGTGTTAGGTGCATGGGATAGATGAGTGCGAAGCTGCATAGGTTAAATTCATTTCTTATGTTAGCTATATTATGGCTTATATGTTATTGGTGTGTAGGTGGGTGACTAGGTTAGGTACGTTTTTCATGTGCATGAGTATCTCGCTTATGTGTTTTGATTAAGTACATGGGTTATATATTTGTATTTCATGTGTGGGAATTAGGTGCATGGGTAGGTGCATAGATTAAGTGCATTTCCTCTTTTTTTTTGGCATTTCTCTTATGTGAGTGGTTGTGTGGGTTAGATGTGTGGGTAGGTGCATAAAGTTAACTATGTTGATAATGTTAGTTGTATTGCTTACATGTGTATTTCATGTGTCACTTATGTTACTCTTATATACATGGGTTAGGACATGCATTTATGATATTAAGTGTGATGTTACTCATATGTGTGGGTATGTGGGTTATGTGTGTGGGTAGATGCATAAGTTCAGTGTGTTTTTTATGTATCATTAGTGGAGAAAGTGTAATTGAATATTAAAAAAATACCAAAAGTCAGTGATATGGTACCATGTTTTGGATGGATACCATGAATATTATATTGATAATTTTATTGTCCATTCCAATTACATGTCAATTGGGATACCAAAAAGGATCCTCGTTAGAGATACCAACAAGGATACCAATTAGAGATCTGAAATGGAGAGTAATATTAGCAATATGATATTATTGGTACCCATATAGAAAAAAAGTATTCATGTTTCATATTTTTTATATTGATATATTCTTATTTAGTATTATAGTTAATTTTTATTAATTAATTGGTTTTCCTATATGCCATAATTGTTTTTCCAAGGAAATCCTCGTGGAAACCTTCTGAGTACTTCCCCATGTTTCATGGATGGTAAACGAGGTAAACTGTCATCCCAAATTATGGGGCCTAAACCCAAGGGGATCAAGAGAGTCGAACCCATGACCTCCCCAACTGATCATTGGGGAAGAGATCTCACGTTAAGATCAAGATCGCTTAAGCTAACCCTTGAGGCTTTTCCTATACTCCATACTTATTATGATGTTTTTGTAAATATATATTGAATTTCTAACATTATAAAATATGAATTTCATATTAATTATAATAAACGATAATACTTATTCACTCGACATTATTGAAAATCTAAGTATTATGCTATAAAATATGAATTTCATAGTAAGTATAATAAAAGATAATACTTATTCACTTGACATTATTGAAAACCTAAGTATTATGCTACAATATCCTCATCATTACATGAATATTTGGGTAGAAACCCCCAACCAAAATGAAAGGGACCACTCTTACGGATAAGGAAAGAACAAAAGTGTATTTCTTGGCCACTAGACTAATCCAAGCAAGATGGAGAAATGTATATATAAGTTAGGATGTATTGTTAGGGAACTGTAGGTGTTGATCATGAATATATAAGAGTCAAGTAGTGATATATATTAATGTATTGGAAGGAACTATAATTGTAGGAGTTTGATCAAAAGTTAGAAAGTTGAATTGCGATAAATTCTATCTTTTAGAGTGGATTTTTTCCTCGTGTTAACATTTTTTCATTGTAATTTTTTGTTGTCAATAAATTGAATGTGTTTATATATTTAATTTTTTATTATTACAATTGTTTATGATGTTGTAAGTATGGATAAATTGTGTTATGCATATTTTATACTCAATTTATGGTAAATTAAAGAATGTGATTATATTAATAGTCTGTATTTGGAGAGCATTTTGATTCAAGATTCAATTCGCTACACTAGATACAAAAGAATCCTACCATCAAATATATCAAGATGTCCATCTTGATAGGTAAACTCCAATATCAAGTTTTTTTTTGTGCGGGGGAAGGGGGTGGAGAACTCACTAAAATCATTTTCTAGCATTTTTGACAATGTTAAAACCAAGAAAAGATATACAATCAAGGATATAGGTATATGTTTATTTTATCCACTTTAGTGTGTAACATAACTAGTAGATAACATGATGTCAAATACTTATAGTAACGGAAGAGAAATGGAATTTCTCTTGTCATAATCAAGTCTAACCCATTACAAAGAGATTCTAGTAATATGCATTTCTATTCCACTATTATATGGATAGAATTTTAAAACTATAATCATAATGAATTATTTAGTATCATTTTGATGATATATATCTTTAAGCAGTTAATAACATAGAAAACTAAAATATTTGGGCAAGGTAAAATAAAATTCACAAGTACATACATAATCATGCCAATACACGTACATTAAGAAATTGGTTTTAGTAGTCCTTAAAAATCCCAAATATATTTACAGGTTGTTCACAACAAAAGTTTTCCAAATTCAAAAAATGGCATACACTGGATGGAATATTTCCTTCCAGTATCTAAAGAGATTTATTAATGTATTTGGAATCCTTCACTATAATATTAATAACCATGTTGAAATAGAAAGGATATATCCAAAAACACACAAAATAGACACACAGGTAGAATCCAATATAGAGACAGTGCTATGAGCCAAAAGTCCAATTCAATATTCATATTTTCCTGGATGTGGATGCCAATGCAGACCACCTGGATCCCACTAACATCACCTCCAACGCAAAAACTGATGGACACCTGGCTCCTGCCCCTCCCATCCTCCATGAGAATTAAATCTGGGTTCTGATTGAGGCTCTGAGCATTAACTTGACCAACCATTTCTCTCATGCTCCAGATGCACTGAGGTACTATGGCATCGGGTGTGGATCTGCAAATGTTGTGGGAATTGATTGCCTAGAGTTCTTCCCTTTTCAACATGGGGAACCTCCACTTCTGGCTCATTTTTTTCTTCCCTGGGCTCACACTGTTGCTCGACAAAGCTTCTCTTTATGCTTAGAGCTCCTCTAACATCTCCTCTCTAGAATTATCCTTCTCCAACAACCACAAACTTAAAAGTGTGTCATGGCTCTCTACTAGGCCTCTCCACAGAGCGCTCCTGGTTCCTGCAATGCCTAAATGCATGCATGCAACTCCTCATCTTGGGATGGGTAGTCATGGAGGTAGAGTGACAAGCACCCATTCTCATCCTATTGTTGTTAGTTAGGAAGGCTATGAATGCTCGGTCATGCGCTCCATTCGAAAAATGTTGGACAACTAGGAGGAGGATATGATCAACTACCATCCGACAACCCAACACACCGAGAGGCATCAAAGAAGCTACGGGATGATAAACATTTTTTGGCTCGCACCCATCTCAGTCTTCCTAANATGCGCTCCATTCGAAAAATGTTGGACAACTAGGAGGAGGATATGATCAACTACCATCCGACAACCCAACACACCGAGAGGCATCAAAGAAGCTACGGGATGATAAACATTTTTTGGCTCGCACCCATCTCAGTCTTCCTAGTGTGTTCATTCAAAGTCCCTCCGACTCACCCCAGTCTCCTAGAAACCACTCTTTGTCCTTGTAACGTCCGGCACGTTTACGACAACAACTCTGATAACAGGTGCAAATTTTTTTTGTTTTAAAAGTGTGTGCGTGCATGTTGAAAGGAAACATACACACTTGACTCTACGTCGCCACCTAACGACTAACAAGACGCAACCACGATGATCACAACAAGAAGACACAAGGCGCTCAACAAGTAACTGCAAGCATTAACGATCATAGCTATAAGTCGCTCAACACAAATGTTTAACGACATACTGGGTTATGCACCGTATGAACACAAAAGGAAGAATCCATAGTAGTAGATTTTACCATTTCTACACAGGAAAGCAGGGCGTTTAATCTTAGTTCTCTGCTCCGGGGAGAGAGAAGGTCAGATAGGCTCCTAGCCGACTGCTCAGGCAGAAACTAGTAATCTCCGTTAGGTGTGTCGCAAGAGTGGAAACCCTGCCTTTAAAGGGCCCATGACTCTTGATACGACACAGGATTCTTTACAAAAAAATAATCACACACATAGACTTATATACTAGGCTACATGGAGGTGTCTACATCCCGTCCGACACAAGCAGACCACACAATGCAAGAAAACCAAGTACTACAAAATCAAGGACAACCATGACCTCTATGGGAGATGCAAGTCAGAAGGGCTCCGACATCGACCATCCACTATTGAGACTCAACGACCTTAATCATAGACCAATTACTCCATTTGTTCCATTAAGCGACGAGTTACCAACCCAGTCTTAAATAATGTACAATTAGTTAACTGTAATCCCCGTTACTGAAATTTACTAATTGTTTGCACTCAGATTCAAGTGCCTTTATTTTTATATGTCATCATTCTCAATGAAATTATTTTAATAGTTCATGACATATCCATGTCATCACTTTCCTTATTACAATAACATTCAATTAAAAGGACTAGGACTTTACATGTTATTCGTTATTAATAAAATGAAACTATACCAACCTTAGCATGACATAACCATATCCTCACCTTTATATTCAATAATACCTTTCAATTAAAAATACAATGACTTTACATTTATTTCATTATTATTAAAAATGAACTGCACTAACCTATCCCGAAAAATACCCACATCATTACCTTGTATAGTACAATAGCATTTCAAATAACTTACCGAGATCCTTGCACTTTGTTATCATGAATCTACAATGACATGACGTAAATAACCGTACCCTTTCCTTTATATTAAAGTAGCATTGTAATTAAATAACAAGAAAATTTACATTTTATTATGATTAATAACATTGAAACTACAACCACCAGATCAGAACTAACCATGTTGACACCCTTAACTGATAGCATTGCAAATTTATACAATAAGGACCCTACCCTACGAAAAGTAAAAACAATAATTCTGTCAAATACATAACCTTTGTAAACACATTGAATGCCTACTATTAAAGCATAACTTCCACTTCCATTCAATGCATAACCTACTTTGAATAGACTAATACTTAAACGATTAAACTATTTTCCTTAAAAACCCATAAATAAACTCAGACTGAACCCAAATAGTTTTCATTGAAGGTTAAACTATTTCCATTAAAGTGCATATATAATTTTTTCTTTCTATCTTCATATCCATATCCGTTACTTCTGTTTTGGAAATAGTACAGCTGGAAGAAGCAACTGTTTTCGGTTAAAAGTTGTTACATTCAGGGATTAATGCAATTGAACATGTTGTCAAGCACACAGTAGAACGTAGCGCTTAAATTCGATTCCCAACGCTATCATTATGGTAAGGCGCAGTCTCTAAATCGGGTCTGACAGGAATTTTCGTAGAGCAAACAGTTGTCCATTAACACACTCGTGGAGTAAATTCTAAATATAATCGTTGCCTGTTAACATTAAAGCGCTGAGTGCTAACATCACTAGAAAAAACTAAAACTGTCATAACATTTAACTCCTTAGCGGGAATGCAAAATAAGAGGAATTCATAAATGAAAATGGACCCAGGGAGAGGCGTAGACATAAATGCCTTCAGGAGAAACCACTGGCACGCTATCAAGCTGTCAATACAGGTTAAACGTTACCTAAGACGCTATCCTTAATTCAAATGCTATCACCTATTTTGAACAAATTCTGGATAGAGCTGACAGCAATCACTGCTCTTCCTCATTTAAATTTGTTGTTCAGTCTGACATAATTAAGGGGTTAACATTGCTAACTATAAGGATGTTAACTCTAGACGGTTCTATCGACAATCCTTGCCACTCCTGAAATAAATTCATGATCCTGTAATTTTAGGTAAACTGGAGCGTATACTACCAAATCGTTGTTCAAGGATTACCCATTTTGCTGGGAATATCTCCACAAGAGACAGAGTCATGGCACTATTAGAACTCAGAGTAGGTTAAACGAGGAAGATGGCAGGTAAAAGTAGGTGAAAAGGAAGGGGCGTTGGCAGCATGTATCCCTAAAAATTCTATCGGTCAACCCTGTAATGCATCTATGGAAGCGTTTCCATTTAGGTTAGAGAACAAAGTATTTTCATTAAGTTGAAGTGGCTAAGGGAGTCACAGTTCGTCACAGGTTAGAGTTCATCGACTCTTAAAGTGCTGGCGTGGTAGGGTTAAGGGATAGGCAGTTATGAATTTCCAGCACTGCCCATTTTCATAAAAAAACACCGCCAGTAGAGGCATGCCTAAAAGCAACCAATTGAATTAGATGCTAACCAAAAAAAATAAAATGAACGCAGCCAAGAACTCATGGGTTTAATAAACACCAGGGAGACTCAATTCGTTGGATACACAGAGTAGAAGAAGGGCTGGATAAATAAGATTACAGAGTTAGTAAGCATGCGAGTTACGCGCTACTAAACATGCCGGTGAGGAACAATTTCTTATTAAAGAAGGATTCGCTACAGTAAGTAGACTGCTATACATTCCCATAAAAAAAACTAAAAACTATTCCACCTCTATCGATCAACCTAACAATGGAATCCAACGCAGACACAGCACAACTTGCAAGGAAGACCTGTATAAGGCGGAGACACAACCAGGAATGTGTGTGATAAAAGTTTTAGCGCTGCCCGGTTAAGGAGTGTGCAATTTTAATTAATTTCCAGCGTCGTCTACTTAACGAAATTGCAGTGGAAATATGAAGATTGTTTAGTGTTCTAAGGCGTGAACCTCTCATGCAGAGTCCCTTCCATCATCTGATTGTAAATATAAAAGATTAAAGGGAAACGATTACGGCAGGGACAGCGTCCATCAGCATAAACACAGTCATAATGTGAATCGAAGGCATGGTGGGAGCAGCGCAAGGGTCACAGTCAACATCACGGGGAGATTTAATAAACCAAACCATCAGCCAAATTATAAAATTCAGTCATAACACTACACAACATTCTACCTACTCAATCACACTTGTCACTTGAGAATTTAAATAAAACGACAGTTACAGAAGATACAATTTTAATCGCAGAGTAAATAAATAAAATGTCCATTAAATACATTTACCACCAATATTCTGATACCAACATAAATCATAATGTATCCTATTCTATCAATTTAACAACCCATACCGTTGCCTTATCGTCCACGTCGAATGATGTATCGTGTGCTCCGTGTCGCTCCTGCTCCATGTCGCTCCCGCTTGCCGACCGTAGAGACTACACCGGTACCTCCCAGCCAATCACTAGGGGTACTCTGCTTCCCCCTTAGCCCCCCGAGCCGCAAAGGGGCCACACACTATACAGACGGTAGATCTAGCTTCCCAGCTCACCTCGCAAGGCTGAGCTACCACTCCTATCCGAGCTGGAAAAATCCCAACTCCTCACAAGCAATCAGTCAAGTCCCAATTCGACAGCATAACATTACGCTAACAACCGATTCCCTTTCCTCCTCATCTTCCTTTTCTTTTATAGAGTTTTTGAGACCCACCAACTTTCCTAAATCACATTTTTGATTAAGTTTCAATAAAATATTATGAATATTCTTCATCGCACAAGTGTCATCCATACCCCTCTTTCCTCAAGTAACTATTTTCTTTAATTTATTAAATTCCTCATTTCCCTCACCCACCTAGAATCGCTCCTCAATTTACTTCTAGGTGTTCCTAGATCCCCTTACATGTTTTAAATACTTTCCCTAAAAAAATGTTACTAAATTAGCTCAGATTAGCAGGTTCTTAAATTTCAGATTCCTTACTATGTTGACCGTGCTTTTTTTACCATAAGTTCTCACCTTTCCTTTTATTAAGTTTCCTCCATTACTTAGTTTTCTAATTCTTATTATTCCCTTCTTTCCCCTTTTTGTTAAAGCCCATAATGGCAAATGCATTATTAAATCTTTTCTTTTTATCATTTATTTAATATCTTTTGTACTTTCATAAGTTAAGAAATAATTTCTTCTTTGCAAATTTTTACATCCCTTAGTTTAATTAAATTCCTCTCTTCATTTACCCCAAGAATTTTATGAAGACTAAACTATTACGGAAATGGGTTTTTGGTTAAAATTTTATTTTTATTCTTAGGGTCCTTTCTTAAGGTTAGACTTAATTTTTACCCTAGATAACTTTAGACTTAAGACTTAGATTCTGAACTGGCGACACTTGGTTAGGGAATTTGTTTTAAGGGTTTCTTAAGGTGTTAATGTCTTAGGGCCATCTAGGTTTATTTCTTTCTCATCATCAGTGTGACGTGCCCTTCAGGACGCACTACGTGCTCCAAGGGTGCCACTCGCCTCGTTCGTTTATTTTGCGCAACGTGCCCTTCAGGATGCACCACGTGCTCCAAGGGTGTCACTCGCTTCTTGTGTTTCTTTTGCATGACATGCCCTTCAGGATGCACCACGTGCTCCAAGGGTGCCACTCACCAACTTGACTGATTGGTAGACATCTATAACCCCTGGAGTCAACACTCCGCCAGGTAAACTTGTGGGAGACTAAGGGATCTAAGGAATAAGGCCCCCGCCTTATTGCGTGCCCCTTAGAATCATCGTGAGTGACTATCGCAGTCTTCCCTCATGGCATCATGGATCCTCTCGAACTAGGTAATCGTTAACCTATAGTTCGAGCCACGACGGGAGTGATAGTAGGCTATGGCAGGGCTGTTGTCCACACCTCTCCCTCAACCTCTCTGGAAATCGTGTGTGGCCCCTTTACTCCATATGTGAGTTTGGTTGGCAAGCTATCATCAGCCTGCATCATCAACAATCGTGTTATAACATGTCAACATCATATCATCAAATCAATGAAATATCATAGTAAATAAATCAACCCAAATAGCACACTCCCTGACTCAATCTGGAGTCCAAGGGGTTCCACCGATGCCTTTGCATCCTCCAGGTCTGAAACCCTGCACACTCAATGAAACTGAGTCAACAGCACCTGTCTACATCAAAGTAGTAAAAACATCATGTCATCTATCAATACGCATCATAATCAAGGATAAATGGTTTAACATCATAAAAGTCTAGATCACTTGCGAGAAAGTGTCCTCAAAGAATAAGTTTTCTCAGTGCACCAGAGCGGGATGTTACAGTCCTTGGATGGACAACACAACAACCTTGAGCCTTTAGATATCATATGCAAGTAGAAAAAAGAAGGACAACCGGTCAAGCAAGTGGCTTAAGCAAGCAAAGCCCAAAATTCTCTCCCCATGCAGAAAGTTCATCACAATGATTTTCCTTCCCCGTCCTCCTTCAACAAATGTACAAGACTTCCAACCAAGGAGGAAAAATCTAGCTCCACCAGTTCCTCTAGCGACAACAACTTTGTCAGATGTCCAGTGATCGGACAAATTCCCCCTGGAGGTCTTCCTCCTTAATTATCTTGCTCTCGTCTGTTTTCAGGTTTCCTACATCTTGTTTAGTTCTAGTTTTTCTTATGACGAGTCAAACATTGCTAAGACATGAAGTTTTTTTTAAGAGCCTAATTTCCCTCTATGGTAAGGCATGTTTTTCCAAGGTTTGATTGCCTGGTATCACAGTGAGGACAAGATTAGACTCTAGAACTCTACGTCTTTCTCTCTGGACATCTCTTTCTCAATTCAACTCAGTTCTCTTGATTGTACTATTATTGTATTTTTAATGGAATATCTCAGGAATTTACAAAAAAATAAAATTCCAATTCAATACAATTACCTAAAGTACCTCCACCATTTGTTTGACCTAGATCCTCTAGATCATTAGAGGAAATTTGGTCAAAATTGGAATTCCTAAGAAAATTATAAGATAATATTCCATGTATCTCACATCACATTACTATGTAATTTAGGTTAATATAAAATTACGGAGTGAGAATTAAAGACAATAACGAGAAATTTAGATTATTAAGTACACACAATAAATGATAATAAATATCATACAATAAATAATGCACTATTAATATATAATAATAATGGAAGTACAATATGATATACAATATAATAATATATAATATATTATTAACATATACTAATAATATATTAACATATAATAATAATATATTTTTAATATATAATAATAGTGGAAATACAATAAATAAATTATAGTATATATCATACAATAACTAATGAAAGTACTAATAATATAAATATTTCATATTTAGTATTTCAAATATATTTATCATATCTTGAAATGGCCTCAAGAAGAGCTTAACCAAGGTGAGGTGTATATATAGTTAAATAGTGTCAAATAGAAAAAAAACATAACCATCCCTTACTTTTATAGTTCCAACTCCATGATGATTGTCGACTCAATTCTTTGAAATTGTATTGGTTATTGCATTTCAAATTCAACAAGCATGGTTTTTGTATCTACCCCATTTTAGACCAAATTTCCTATAATGTTTAATCAACAACTCACCCTCTAAGGAGAACATCCCTTAGTCCCATAGAATTTTCTTCCTCCCCTATCATTTATACACCCTACATAGCATTAATCAAATTGGTGTAATTTTAATCCAAATCCTCGAGCCGCCACAAGGCCATGTCCTATTACCACCTCTACCTAGGTCTACTAGAAATTGCACAAGCCACTAGTTCCTTATTGTGCCAATAAAGATCAACAATCCTACAATATTGAGATTTTCATCCCCACAAACATCACTATTGGTGATGAGGTAAAAATATCCTCATTCATCCATCCATGGAAGTTTTTACTCCTCTTCCATACAACATTTCCTTCCATATCATCCACTTCCTTACGATAATGGTAGAATGCTTGGATTCAGAAGTAACATCTAGGGCCTCCACATCCCTTGTCTACCTTTTTCTCCTAGGTTGTTTAAACCTTCTTTTTCTTTCTAGAATCATTCTAGAGGTGCCTGACTCCATTTTAATTAAGAATAAATTGATAAAAAAAAACACCTTTGATCATCCTAAAACCCCTAATAATATAAGAGTGATGCAACAAACCATCACCCTCCTCCCACGTATTAAGATCACCAGAGCCTCTAGACCCATTGTTCATCATTATAAATGATGAAGCATGTGAAATATCCCTCACAACTAATGTATATAGGATACCCCATGGTAATCTCATCAACTAGAACTACCATATCACCAGAAATAGGAATGCCAAGGTCATTCCTAACCCGAGAAATTTATTTAGCATGTATGGGAATGGTAATCATCAACAATATCAAATATGACACCCCATCCAAGGAACCACACACCCTATATTCAAAGAAGTGAGATTAACTAAAATGCTATGAACTAATCATTACAATGCTCATGAACTAATCATTAATATTATAAGGTGATTGTGTCAATATAAAGGCTTAGGTAGTTTGGATAAATGACCAACACTCACCAAATAGAGAGGTCTATGAGGTATCAAAACCACATAACATCGATAATATAGGACAACTTGAAGATTAGATAAAAATCATAATTTGGCCAAAGTATAAGGTTAGTTATCGTGTTTAAAACATCACTTAGTTTACAAAGTAGACATAGATAATGATCATGGTGGATGGCATTTCACATGACTTCCTTAAGAAGATGACAAAAGTATCTTAGTGAAAAAATCGAATGCAAATAAACTAATAGAAGTAGAAAGCCATAATATCTCACATAAATTGGGTGAGAACCTCTTGATAAAGAACATTCAATGACTAAATTACATATGGGTTAAGGGAAAGAACAACAACCCATACAAAGGGCACAAGTATAGGCCCAATATAGATAAGAAAAATAAGTACCAAAGAATACAATAAAATGCCAACCCCAATGAACAATAATGGGGGTTGTATGGAATAAATTAAGTATGTTCAAAGGTAATAAATTTTTTTTTTTATGTTATTTAGAAAGCATGTATAGATTTTGTTGTAGGAATATGCAATAAGACAAGGGTTGGATGGGAAGGATTTTTCCCATCCAAGACTTAAACCTTAACTGAGTGATAAACTCTTGGTTCTGAGTTATAGTGATATAATCATAATATGTGTTATGAGAATGGGAGTACTCACTAAGAATAAGGATGTTCGTTGCTCAATAATGAAATTTTGTGGAAGGGGTACACCAAGGGAAAGTAGTCACATGTAGTTTAGATTTCAAATGAACTACCATTTGAAATAAGTTTGGAAGGATAAATCAACGGAAAAGGATAATGGGAATGTCATAATATTTGATGGAAGGTGATTCAATAGATGTACATCATTATCTAGTTACATATACCTATAGCCATCATTAAAAATAAACATAGAAGAGCCATCAAAGGGAAAGGAACAATGAAAGGTCCAAGAAAACCCGACGGAAAGTGATCTAATGGTAAAATAAAGTTCATAAAAATCATCATAAATAAGCTCAAGAAATCCACAAGAGGAAAATGGATAAGGAAAGATCCAAGAAACCATGATGGAAGGTGATCCAATGGTCAAAGTAAATTTAGAAAATTCATTGAAAATAAACCTAGAAGAGACATAAAAGGGAAGGGGACAAGAACATGCTTAAGAAACCCCAATAAAAGGTGATCCAATCGTTAGAGTAAGTTTATAAAATTCATCGTAAATAATCCTAAAAGACCCATTAGAGGGGGAGGGATAAGGAAAGGTATTTAAGAAAAATTAATGGAAGGGATTTGATGGTAAGAGGAAGTTCAAAAAATTCATGGAAAGAAATCCTAAATGAGATATCAGAGGGAAAGGGATAAGGAAAGGTCCCAGAAATCCTGATGGTCAAACAAAGTTTCAAAAATTCATTAGAAACCAGACTAGAAGAGCCATCAAACGAAATAGGACTATGAAAGTCGCAAGAAATTCCAATAAAATCTGATCAAATGGTTGGAATCACCAAAATAAATGTGACAAAAGACATCTCAAATAAGGATAAAAATTCCATGGGAGGAAATGGGACAAGGAAAGGCCCAAGAAACCCAAATGATGTTAGAATATAGAACATTGTGCTCGTTTTACCATTGATGATACCCTCGTCACCCAACCATAGGCCGAAGCCACCCTCTGAGCACCTTGACCTTAATAGAGAAGAGAATCCTGGTAGAAATCCAATAGCCAAGAGAGGCTAATGCACCAAGGAAGAATAGAAACCAAGCTGATCAGATATTCCCTCCCAGAAACTGGCGCACACTTTCCGAGAGACTTTCACACAAAACTTCCACTGCACCTACGCAGATCTAGCTCTCTCTGCAACTGTTGAGATGTGAATAATGAGAAATGGCACCCTGTATTTATAGTAGTCTGGGGAGGCTTACTAGGGCCG